>AFQZ01001299.1:0-13311 GCA_000222935.2 Aciculosporium take MAFF-241224
GTAAAAAAAAAAAAAAAAAAAAAAAAAAGGGGGGGTATCGCAGCAAGAACCAAACAAGGCCAGCGCCTCAACACCATCTATACCATGCCGTTTCCATGCCCATTGCTTTGTTGCTGCCAAGACAGATGAACGAACATACAATGAAATAAAACACCAGTCTGACCGACCACCTGAGGCAAGCATGACGGACGAGTCACGGTTAAAGCAACAGTGAATGCAGGCCAACCAAGTCCTCCGAGGCGTGTCAAGTCAAAAACGAAATCGTTAATCAGAATCGTATTCCACCAGCGTAGTCGTGGTAGTGGTCGTGGTAGTGGTCGTGGTCGTGGTCGTGGTCGTAGTAGTTGTTGTTGTCGTCATGGTCCCCGTGCTGTTCCTCTGCGCTCCTTTCGCCATGGACGACCCCCGCCCATCCTTTTCGTCGTCGTCGTCGTCGTCGTCGTCGGGCCGCGTCCCGGTGTGCATCTGCGTCGGCGTCGGCGTCTGCGTCTGCGTCTGCGTCGGCACGACGCCCGACGAAGAATGCGCCTCGTCGCCACGCTTCCTCTTCAGACCCCGCAAGAGAGGCGTCCTGGCGGGCGCGTCGCGCCTCTGCTGCAAAAAGGGATCGTGCACGAGCCGCGTCTTGCTCACAAGTGCCGACACGAGCTCGTCCTTGCGCCGGAGGGCAGCGGCGTCCCCCGCCTCTAGGCTTGCGGCCGGGGCCGAGGCGGGAACGGAAACCGAACTGGCTGCCCCAAAGAGGGGTTTCGCCAGCGCCCTCTCCGCGCCGTCATCGTCGCCGTCGCCGGGCCCGAAATCCACGAGCTTGGCCCGCCGCGCGTCCTCCTCGCTCGCGGGCACCAATTCCATGGCGAGGCCCATCCGGTCGCGCATCGCCCGCGCGGCGGCCTCGTCCCTCTCCCTCTCCTTGCGCCCGACGCGAAACGTCCGCCTCAGGGTCTGGTTCATGGCGTAGGGATCCTCCCACGCCTTGTCCTGCGCGTCGCGCAGCGTGTCGATCCGCGCGCTCGCCCGCTCGAGCCTCTCCCTGTCGGCAATGGTCCTCTCGAGGCTCGCAAAGGCGTTCTTGCGCAGCGCCTCGCGCTCCGCGTCCGTCATGATGACGAGGGACTCGTTGCCGTCGCCCTTGCCGTCGCCCTCTTGGCCCGTGTTGCGCTTCGAGCCCCCGTGCGTCAGCACGTAAGCCGTGTTCTTGGGATCGGTCCGCATCTCGATGGTGCCCCCGCAGGCGGCGTGGCGGAAGCGGAAGCCCCATATCGGCGACGAGTAGTACTTGCCGACCTTCTTCTTCTCCGCGTTGAACCGGACGCCTTGTCCGATAATGGTCGGCTTGGGACACGAGGAGCACCATATGGGGAAGGGCATCTCGAACCGCACCGTGAGGATGCCGTGCGAGCCAAGTTTCGACGCGCGCTGACCGAGGGCGTGCTTCTTGTGGAGTTTGTTGGCCGACGTCGTGCCTTCGGCGTCGGGCGGGACATGGCGTCCCATGTTGAAGCCCTGCATGATGGGCGAGGTGCTGGCGACGGCTTCTGGTGATGAGGAAAACCGTCGTGAGTTGTACGACTGTCGTCGAGGATGACCTTGGCTTGCGAAGCAAGAGTGTGGGAGAGCGTCATGGTTTTCCCATCGACCTGGTCCGCAGGAGTTGCTGAGGTTCGGATTTTATGGGCTGCCGCTAGCCTTGGCTGTCATTGGTGGGGCCAACACTGGCATCCGGGCGTTTTTACTGGCAGACAGGACGTCGCAGACTCTCGCAGCGGCTCAAGTACCAGACATGGATGGATCCATCCGTGCGTCATTCATCATTGATACCTTGGCTTGGGACCGTCGGCTTGATTCTCCCTATCTGGGCCAGTCTTGCTGTCTCGATTGGTTTTTGCAGCACACCGCCCATCTGGTCCTCCTCTCACATGTCCTCTCACATGTCCTCTCGCATGTCCTCTCGCATGTCCTCTCGCATGTCCTCTCACATCTGACCTGGTTACCCCACTTGTGGTGAGTGCCTCTCCTGCTTCCATCTCCCCCCAGCTTCCTTCTCAAAGCCATCGTCGCTCCCCCCCCCCGGATTTTTTGTCAAATGTCCTCATATCCGTCATAGTCATCATACGTGCCTTGCATCGCTTGCGTACTCACCCAGTCTGGACTCGCCAGCCCTCTTGAAAATCGACGTTCCAGGTCATGGGGATCCTTGTGCCAGTCGCACGCAAAGTCACATTCGGTTTCCGCTGTTTCGCCAAAATACGCACAGATCTGGGCATGCCGGCAGGAATTCGTCTTCTCGCAATACATTGCCAGGGCCTGCAAGCTGCGTAGTTTGGCCGCTGAATTCAAATTGTCCCTGCAGTCGCTCCGCACCATTCGCGTTACCCGCTCCAAGTCTTCGCGACTGTAGTAGAGAAAGCAGTAACTTGCATTGCCATCTCGACCTGCGCGACCAGCTTCTTGGTAGTATCCCTCAAAAGACTTGGGGATTCGCCAGTGGACTACAAATCGAACATTGTCCTTGTCAATGCCCATCCCGAACGCCGTTGTGGCCACAATGATATCGTAGCCTGCTTCGTTGTTGATCCATCGACTCAATGTTTCCTCCTTTACTTCTTGGGATAGCTTTGCGTGAAACGGCCGAGCACCAATGCCCTCGTCTCTCAGAGCCGCCGAGAGAGATTCGCACTCGTCCCTTGAAGTGGTGTATATGATGCCCGGCACGTTCTCGACTCTTTCACCTTTTGCTTGCAAATCTTGGGCTCGCATCGCTGCTCGTCGTCTTTCATAGACCCCTCGCATCCATTCAAGAAAATCCCCAAGTCGATCATCATCTTCGTCATTGGTGTAACGTATCTCCATGTGAAGATTGTGGCGTTGAGGACTCATCAGAAATGTCTTGACTTTTTCTGCCGTCTCATCCAGCTTCAGAGTGTGAAGCACGTCCTGCCTGACCTGGGGATTTGCTGTCGCCGTAAGGCACATGATGGGCACATCGGGAAATGTCTCACGAAACCACGAGAGCCGTTTGAAGTCTTTGCGGAAGTCATGGCCCCATTCTGAGATGCAATGTGCTTCATCAATGGCAATTCTGGCAAGCTCCTTCTGCTCATATACCAGCTGAAGACGTTCCCGAAATCTTGCCCCGGAACACAGTTCTGGAGTAACATATAAAAGCCGCGTTTTTGGATGACCGGTCTCCAGGTCTCGTTGAATACGGTTCCTTTCGGGAAATGGCGTATTACTATTGAGTGAGCTGGCATCAATACCGGCTGATCGTAGAGCTTCTACCTGGTTTAACTGCATGCCAAGTTCAGCAGGTCAAACTTTGAACATGGCCGACAGAAGGGGATGTAAAGCCGACTGACCATGAGACTAAGAAGTGGCGAGACGACCACAGTTACTTTGATAAAGCATGATTAGTCGGTGGCGGCTTACTCACTCATGCTGAAACTGGCCATCACTCACTGCCTTGGTCGATGACGGCAGGAAGCTGAAAGCACAGGCTTTTGCCGAACGAGGTGGCAGCCTGGACGTAGACGTCGAATCCGTCTAGGGCGGCTTCAATAATCTCTCGTTGATGTGGTCTTGCGGGACGGGTATGTCAGCGACAGCGACAGCGACAGCGACAGAGAGCGGCGACGAATGGAGATGATGCCCGAAACGGGAAGAGTTCTCGACGAGGCCATCAAGTTTACAAGCAGATTGGCGACACGTACCTGAATTCATTTTTATGAAATTGTCGTCGGAGAGTGAAACCAATATCCGTACATGAGCCGGTGCGCTGAAGGGGCGGCATCATGCAACGGGGAGAGGAACCGTGCGACCCTATCTGAGCATGGCGACTGCAGTTCGGTGACAAAAAAGCGAAGCATGGGTCGTCTCGGGCACGTAATGCAAAATCCGTCCAGGGTTTCGAGGCTATGGATGGCCATCGAAACAGAGGGTCAAGCTGAACATGGAATCGATCTTCTTTCGGACGACACGATTTCACTGCGTTGAAACAAAGCAGAAGGAACGACGCACTGGACAGCAGTGGGCACTGTGGAGGCAAGTGCGCACCAGAATCAGAACAAGGTGGATACCAGAGTCCAGACAGACAAGTCAAGGACGGCTGTGCTGTGGAAAGCTGTGGAAAGCGCCTCGCATCACGTGATGCAGGGGACCCTGGGCCTGCGTGGCATGCAAACTCAATGAATTGTTCGTTGATAATTATTCATGGATATGTCGGCTACGTACTTTACTGCGCGGCGCACCGTGCATCCATGCCGCCCGGCTCAGCCGTCCTCACATGCTGACGGTCCCCTCACTCCTGTGCGACATTGCATTGTCGTGTGTTGCGCCGGGAGTCAGCCAAGATACAAGTTCGATTCAACCGCCCAGAAGAGAAAAAGAAGAGAAGACGAAAAAGAAAAGAAAAGAAGGCCGAGGCCAATGCCCAAGATTCATTGCCCACCTGCCCAATGCACAAGGCCAGCATTTGACTGAGCAAACCCTGACACAGCCTCGCCATTGGACAATGGCTCTCAAGCCACACCCCCCTGACCCGCCCGGTCCTCGAAATGCTCTGTGCCAGATGTCGCCTCTGATTTGCTGAGGGCTGATCGAAGCCACAAGAGCCACCAGCCTCCCTCATGACTTCAAGACGTGGTTTCAACCACCCTGCGCCTAAAGTGTTCCCAAGACTGCTCGGAGCAACTCACAACCCTCTTCGCTTCCAAATGCGTCAACGGCTATCCTCCTTCCTTTGCCCATCTCCTTCAACATCATGAGACTGTGTACGGGGCACCTCATTCAAAGTCTTCTCCCAGTCTCGATCGGCTTGAAGCACTAGCTCTAGCCCCCAAACCCCATCCCTACCTGGTTTGAGACCGTCGGGGACCTTGGCTTGGGGCGAGCGAGGTGGCTATTGATGCAATTTCCCGTGGTGCGAGAAAGACCGCCGACAACGGGCGATTCGTTATTCGGCGGTTTTTATCTCAAAAAAGGCATCAACGGGCAACGTTACCCGGTATCCGCCGCAACGGCGAACCCGCCAACCGTCAGGCATCTCGCTATCCTGCCCTTGTCCAGGATGGAAAGGCCGGATAAGATGTCGGCAGGCACCATGGCGGCCTCGTCCTCATCTGTTCGTGCCTTGCCAGAGAATACTGCACAAGGCCGGCGCCCAGTTCCCAATTCCGCCGCAACGTCCAACGCGCCGACAGCTCCGCTGCCGCCGATCCCCAAGCTTCGAAATGCAGCCTCGAGTGCCGGCTTGTCGGTTTCCAGCTCGCTCACGAGCTCGGCACAAGTCATTGCTCTCGCGCGTGAGGCCATGCAGACGGCCCTTGAAACCGAGGGCCCGGCGGCTGATGCTGGCGCAGTCGGTACGGGTTTGGGATCCGGCGTCACAGTCGACTTGAGCCGCAAGGGCATCCAGAAATTACCAGAGGAAGTGGTGGATATTGTCAAAGATCAACTTGAAAGGTACCTCCCTGCCATGTGAAAGCACAGCCTCCCAAGATGGTTTCGCCACATTTCTGCGGCTAACAAGAGCTCCGGCGTCGCCATGGCATTTATAGGCTCGCATTGTCGCACAATTTCCTATCAACTTTGCCCGCAAGATTTTCCGAATGCACATCGCTGCGATATCTCAATATCCGAGGCAATCAGATCAAGGAGTTCCCCCCAGCTGTAAGGAACAACCGCGATTTTGCGTGAGCTTGACTCGTTGTCTGACGCTGTAATAGCTCTGCGATTTGAAATCACTCGAAATTCTCGACCTTGGTCGAAATCAGCTCCGGATGCTACCCCCTACAATTTCGAAATTAACATCTCTCAAGGTTCTCTCTGTGCCCAAAAACCAGATTCGCGAACTGCCCTTGTGTCTCGCCGACATGGGCTCTCTTCAGGTACTCAAATTCGAAGGCAACCCAATCAGCTTTCCACCCAAAGACGCCATCCAACCGCAATCCGGGAGTCCGCCCAATGACGGCGTCATCAGAGAGACAGAAGTCACCGAGGTTGCCGTAACGTCAATGATCAAGAAATTTCTGCGGCATTATGCCATGACTGGACGAATGGAGGGTGAAGTCACGGGCGACGAGTCGAGTGAGGGCGGTGCCGAGCCACATCGGCTTCCACTCAAACGAGTGGCCAGCGGGAGATTTCCCGTAAAGGTCAATGGAGCCGAAGTCTTTGACAAGCGGTCTCCTAATGGGGTCAGCCGACCACCCCCGATCCCGACAAGATCGCATTACCGTGGCTTGTCGCAGCAAAACACAGCCATCCGTCGGCCCGGCGTCATGCCTCTCACGATTGGGAACGTTAATGAAAGGCTTCGCAGCAACTCTGAGACTTTACTGCGATCTGACCGTGGTGCTGATGGCCGTAGTCGACGTATGGGGATGGTGTCTACGAGGAGGACGACCGAGCTTGGCACACTAGATGAGACGCGAGCGAACAAACGCTTCAGCCATTACCGCGGGTTGAGCCATGGGTCTGCCATGCAGGGCAGTCCTTCTGGCTCCAAGAGCCCGGCCACGCCAAACGAGCAGTATCTCCAACGTCCGATCTACGTCCGCCGACTATCCATTCTTCCGGAGCGCCGACGGGAATCCAAAGTGTTTGATCCAGTTATTGAAGCTGCAAAGGGAATTCTTTATTCGGTCTTCCAGGTTCACCCCATGATACAGATGCTGATGACGTTGACGAGCGACGGGTCGGCCAAACGATCAAGCTTAGAAATTGTCTTTTACAATACCAACTCGCACGTCGAGGAGCTAGAACAGGAGATTCAAAGGCACGAGACGACATTGCTGGAAGATGATTATGCTGTCCGAGAGAATGAAAATGTCCATCGTGCATGCCAGACACTCGTGAGCGCGTATGGTCATGTCTGCACACTCTTGGCTGACAACGTGGGTACTTTTGTCGATAACGGAGACGCCCGATATCTTCGAACGCTCCTGATGTTGCTCTACAACAGTATCATGGAACTCCGCGTTACCTTGGCATCCGTCTTTGCGTCCAGACCTCAATCCCCGTCGGCGAACCGAGACCCGTCGGACACGAACGAGATGACCATGAAACCTTACCAACGAGAACTTTTCGCCACCCCCACGGGCGAGAGAACAGAAACGACGCGAGGTCGGAATGGAACAGTTGTTCAAAACGCCGCAAACCTGCGCGTGGCAACCGATATTCCGATTCACCACGCCAACGGTCCGTCTCTCACGGCCAAACTCACGACCTCGGCAACACCGCGATCGGGCGATTCGTTCTCCTCTACTGGCACTCGAGATCTCGCAATGGAATACACGGGCGAGGACGTGCAGTTTGAAAGAATCTTTCTGTCTCTGCACAAGTCCACCGATGCCGTTCTCCGTACCCTACCCAGCTTCCACAGTCTTCTTCAGGGTTATCTGAGATCGGCCATGCAGCAGCATGTATCTCTTGCCCATGCGCAAGACTGGAAGAACTTGATTGCTGTGTGTGGGCACGCCGTCCAGCAGACAGAAATCATGCGAGCCAAGCTAGGGATGGTTAAGCTCAAGGATCCCACCGTGCGCTCACAGCCTACTTTCTGGAAGCTTTGCCACAATTTCGTCCAGGCGTGGTTCTCCTTTGTTCACAGCATCAAGATGTCCATCAACAGAGCCAACATCCCGCCTGACACGCCAATGCGCCTCAGGCCGGTGCAGCAGAGCATGAAGGAGACGAGCATCGCCATGGTGCAATCCCCCTGGCATCAGCTGCTGCCATCGTCTAGTCTCAACGGCAACATGGGCGGCCACTACCCGTCGCAGAGCGCATCCTCTTCGCAGATGCCCATCACGCCTCAGGGCGCTGCTCTTGGCCCAGCCTTGCAAGCAACTGTCTCGACAACGCCTCACAGCGCCTCGTTTGCGGCGGCCTTTCACGGCAATGTCTTTGACCGCGCGGATGCGCTCATGGCCAACCCAGGTATATCCATGCCCCGGCATGGAACACTGAATCGGGGTCATTCTGGGTTTAACTCACTATCGTCCATCTCGTCCATGTCGTCTGATGGCAACTCGACCACGTCGTTTTCTTTCAGTCCCAAGGCTGGGTTTGGCCTGGCACGACCAAACGGCAGCCGGGGTGCCATATAGCGAGCGCTTTGAACATTTTGTCCTGGTGGATGGAATGCGGAAAGATGTTTCAGCTGCACGTTTGTTTCAAGATGTACTACTGGAAATTCTACTTGCAATACGACCCCAAGCCGATACCACACAAGCATATTATGGTAATTTTTCTTTTTCCATGATAATGTCCATCCATGGCCTCTATATTCCCCCTTTTTCTTCCTTTCTTCCTTTCTTCCTTTCTTCCTTTCTTCCCTTTTTTTTTTTTTTTTTTTTTTTTTTTTTCCTTTTCCCTTCTCTTGCTCTTTCAAGTTTATTTTCCACATAACCTGGCGTTATGGGAGATGGAGGACCAGAGATGCTGATCTCGATGATGACAGACTATCGCTGCGTAATCAAGAACTATGGGAGTCTTGTGTATTATTTCTGTTTTCTTCTTCTTTTTCTTTTTCTCCCTTTTCTCCCTTTCCCCTTTCCCCTTTTCCCCTTTCCCCTTTCCCCCTTTTTTCTTCCTTTTCCCCTCGGATTCATCTCGGATGATGCACGTCAGTCCCGGCAGTCGTAGCCGTCGATGGCCTTCCAATTAGACCGTGTCTGCAATGTTTATTTTTCATGCAAGCACCATGGAAGGCAAAGGGATGCAGGAAAAGGCGGGCTCTCGTGCCAATCGTCGAGGAGCGCCAGCTACATGATTAGGAGAGGGAGGGCCCGGGTACGTTCTATTTTGGCAGCAAAGATTACGGGAGGGGGGCGGAAAGGGGCCCAAGGGAAAAGATAGATGGGACCGCATTTTGTATCATGTCACATCCTGGAATGGATCATGTAGCGAGGTTTTTTTTTTCATGTGCTGCCATTCGATTTGGGCCTGACCTGGGGCTTACTACGGCATTTGTAAGAGCTATTATTATGTCCGATGTTTAGTCTGCGCGGAAGCGTCGTGTGTGGTGGGCGGTTTGAGGCCGGGGCTCGGCGTGATCAACGTCCTGTCCCCCGGGGGTATTGGGTCGTCAGCGACGGCAGCGTGATGAATGCGATGCGACGCGAGGCGTCATGGTGATGATGAAGCATGCATGAGTGGGGGGGGGGGGGGGGTGGGCACCCCGCTGCTGCTTCTCCCTCCATCCTCCATCATAATCCTATTCCTGGCCATCTAGCAACGAATGCACCCGGTCTCGTTCTCCCGTCGCGACGCCAACCTGCCGCCTCCCGCCTTCTCTTCTCTCGTCACAAACCGGCCTTGTCTGTTTTCCCGGAAGCGGCAACACCCATCCATCACCTTGCAGACGTATTCGCTGGCTGGCGGACACCATGTGAATCTCGCCGCCATCACCACGTCGAATCACGAGCGTCCTCATCGGCATCACCGTCAACAACAACACAAAGCGCGCACACACAAAGGAGCAGAAGACAAACATGCCCGCCTCCAGACCCCAGACCGCCCCCTTCCCCTCATCATCCTCATCATCCCCCTCCCCCTCATCATCCTCATCACCCACCTTCCCCTCATCATCCTCATCACCCCCCTTCCCCTCATCATCCTCATCACCCCCCCCCCCCCGACAACCACCCGCGTCCACGCCCACGCCCAGACGCACGCCTGGCACACGACAACACCGCTGCGCCAAACCCTCCTCCCCCCACGGCAGCACGTCGCCTCCGCCCGCGCCGCCCTCGCCGCCTCAATGGGCGACCTCCTCGACGGGGCGCTCCGGTCCCGCGCCAGCATCACCGCCTCAGTGGGCGACCTCCTCGACGGGGCGCTCCGGTCCCGCGCCAGCATCACCGCCTCAGTGGGCGACCTCCTCGACGGGGCGCTCCGGTCCCGCGCCAGCATCCTGCACGACGGCGCCGCTTCGCTGCGCGCCCAGGAGCGGGAGGTGCTCCGCGCGACGGACGGCCTCCGCCGCGAGAGGGAGAAGCTCGCGGGGGAGGCGGAGAGGGCGGAGGGCGGCGCGCGGCATCAAGGAGTTGGGGAATGTGCAGAACTGGGCCGAGGTGTTGGAGAGGGGGTTTTTGGTGCTCGAGGAGACGGTTCGGTTGGCGAATGGGGGGGTGGAGGGCGGTGGAGGGGGAGGGGGGAGCACCGACGAGGAGGAGGAGGGGGGGCATGGTGATTGGGGGGGTTGTCGTCCGGAGGAGGGAGCTCGGGAGGGGAGCAGTGGTGAAGATGATGGGCCATGGGTCGGTAGGAGGGGGGGGGGGGGCTGTTGGACGAATCGAGGATGCGGGTGGGCGGTGCGGATGGTGTGGCAAACGGGGGTTTGTCGATTGGGGAGGGGAGGAGGGTCATGATGCGAGGGCATGGGGAAATGGCGACTTCTTTTGCAGCTGCACTTGTGTCATGAATCATGATGATGAGAAATGGACTTTCATATGCTGTTGAAAATGGATGGACAGATGTACACTTTTTTTTTCTTGCTTTTTTTTCTCTTTCTTCTTCTTCTTCTTCTTCTCACCTCATTTCAGAACCTCAACTTGAGACAATGTACAGAGACGGGCACGACCATCATGGCAGATGACGCAGGAGGCACTTTTCTGTCTGTGTGATTGGCGTTAAAAACAACCCATAGAGTTGACCCGTTCTGCTATTGTTCCCATTATTGCCCCCGTCTACTGACCAACTACAGCTCCTGCGTTGCACATGCTCCTCGTTTCTCATAGGAGTCGCTAGATATCAGCTCCTTTCGCTTTCAATAGCGAGGTGCCCAGCGTAGGGTCTCAAGTTCGCTTTTGCCCATAGACTGATGATGCCCATGCATGAATAGGCTATGCAGACACCCTTTCATAAAAGCCCAGGCAGGATGCCAAACCGCTTCTTCTTGTACTTGTCAGGAAACCCCTTGCGGTAGGCCATCTCCTTGCCCTTGGCCCACGTGTACATTTGCGCCGCGCCGATGGAAATGAACAGTGCGACTGACCAGTCACGGGAAACAATAATGATGCCAACCCAGGCCAAAATCTCGTACATGTAATTCGGGCAAGTGACGAGCGCAAAGCCGTACCCCGAGGGGATCTTGCGCTCCGTGCCACCGGGAGATCGAAGCGAAGACAGGTACAGGTGGACCAGGGCATTGCCCGTCTCGCTGAAGAGATAGAGAGCCAGGCCAACAAGATCGATCATGGGCTGTTCCGCGCGAGCAGCCAACGATCGAGGGCTGTAGATTGACGCGGCGCAGACCAGACCAGACAGCACCCAGTAGAAGAAACTGTTCTTGAAGACATTTAATACCGGCATGGTGTTGGCCGAGAATTTGTGAACAGAGAGCGTCTCAACCTCGCGCTTGATGAAGTGTGCCACAATCATGCCAAAGCTGAGCCACTGGGTCCAAGACATGGGTTCGGCTCCATCTTTGTAGATATATGGTCTCGCGGCTACAACAAGGACGTGAAGAAGGATGGGTCCCAAGTATTCGATGAGGAAGACGGTCCTCCAGCCAATCTGGGGGCCTAGGGTGCAACATCAGCATTGAAGTGGAGCTTGGATCGGGACAAACCCATTGTTTGTTGGTCGCCGGAATTGGGTCATTGACAGAGTTTTTTCTGGGTAAAAGCTTACCGAGATCTTTGACAAGAACCTCTTTTGCGGCCGAGATGTTGGGCTCATCAGCCAGCTTCGCCTTGCGATCCTTGAGCGTCTTCTTCGTGGACGGGTCGAAAATTCCGATGCGGTTGAAGTCGCCAATCTTGGCTTCTTTGGCGATCAAGACCTTGAGATCATCGACGGTGGCATCACTGGGCAGGTCCGCCGATGCGGGAAGTCGCTTGATGGGCTGCTTCGGGGCTGCGCAAGAAGTACCAAAAAAGAAGGTCGTTTGGTTAGTTTCGGAGAGCTGGAAAAACTGGGTTCACGACCGCGGCATGTACAGCGCAAAAAGGTGATGGGTTCATGTGAGCATACAGCGGTTTGTGAGTTTGATTGACGTGTTGACCATTGTGGACAGACGATCAAGGACTTGTTGGAGAAAATGGTGGAAGCAGAAAGCAAAGTGACTCGGACGGTCACAGTCTCCGTCTGCCTCTGTTGGGAAAATTGATGGGATTCAAGACATCCCGGGCCTCGTTCCCGTACCTAGGTACTTACCTACCAGATACTTGGTACCTAAGGTATAGGTACCTACTTCCTAATGTACATGTCATCAACGAGCAGAGTGGGGCTCCACAATACCATCGAAGCTGGCAGCCGGCTACAGCTGGCAAAGCTGGCAAAGCTGGCAAAGCTGGCAAAGCTGGCAGGAGACAGAGTGGACGGACCGCAATAGTCAAGTTGGGGTCTGAAATCGACGTCCAGTCTTCAACCTCGTCTGACATTCCCATTCAAGTCAATGCGAGAGCATCAGACTCCTTCTCCATACCTCCATACCATCATCCCGTCTCTTCCATGGCCCTTCGCCTTGCCCCGGCTTTCAGAGAGCATGAAAGCTCTGGCCAAGTCGCATGCCGGAACGCGGCCCATCAGTCGTCATCTGACCAAGGCTGATGATCTGTTGGCATTTAGGCCGTAACCCAATTACATCAAGAGAGTCGCGTGTGCGCCCGGTTGGCGATGGTGCTTGCAACTCGCAGAGACGGCAATTGTCGCACGTCCTGTTCCTGGGCTCAATGGGCTTGCTCTTTTGCTTCATCTCTGCAAGTGCTGCAAGTGATTCGTTTGTTTGCCAACAGCGTTTCAATGTGACGGGCGCTCCGCCAAACACAGCCCATGGCTCACACCAGTGCCAACGGCCTGATTCACAGTTTCGCATTCAACGACTGTGCCAGCCGGCAGCTCGCTGGCAGACAGACCGTCCGTCACTCCCTGTCCACGGCAGTCTGCGTTTCGCCGTCTGTATTCTGTGTTTCAAAGGCATCGTCAACTGATGGTAGTTTCCACCGTCGTCATCTTTGGGCAACCCAAACTCGGCTTTGGCTCCATTTTGATGCCCTTCTCATGTTCTGCCTCATCAGGACACTGCTTTTCTTCCGTTTTGTTTCTAGGCCGCAATGTTTCTCGGCGCTCTAGACTTGAAAATATATTCCCATTCTGGGACCTCGCCGTCATCGTATCTAGACCAAAGTACCGGCTGATCCTCCTGATGCCTCATCGCTCCCAGCAACCCACCTCGTTTTGCGCGGCCTAGCTCTAAATCAACATCGCCGAGGATTTGTTCATTTTGCCAAAAATCTGCTCTGAACGGCTGAAAGAAAAGAAAGAAGAGAAAGAAGAGAAAGAAGAGAAAGAAGAGAAAGAAGAGAA
>AFQZ01001298.1:0-13347 GCA_000222935.2 Aciculosporium take MAFF-241224
GCTTAACAATTACAAAGGGTATACTTAAGGTTATTATTAATTTTATTAAAAGTATCCTTTATCTAATTTTTATAATCTCACTAGAAGTTAATAAGGAGATTGCGCCCTTTTCCTTTATTAAGAATGTAATAGTTAATCGTATATATAATACAGTCATTAATCTGTTATTTAGTAGCTATATTGATATTAATGTTATTAACTAACTTAGTCTAATTAAAGGATAGAATTAGATAGTGCTTATAAAGTTTTTAAGGAAGGGTACTCTTTAGAAGTTCTCTTCTATAGACATCCTTTTAGAGCTGTTTATTAAAATCATCTATTTTTCCTTAGCTTAAAGATATTTTAGTGTTTTAGGCTTTGTGTTTAGTACTAATTAAAGCGGTTAGCGTTGGTTGATTCTCTGTAAATAACAGTAAAGATTTGGTTTTAATTATAAATAAGTAATAATTAATAATAAGAGAGAAGATCTATAAGAGTTAAGTCTTCTTATAATCATGGACGATTTAATAGTTAATAATTTAAAGAAATAATCCTTTAGTTAGCATAACGTTAGAATTTCTTATAGTTATATAAGTAAAAGCATTTAGATAAGTCTTTTCTAGGTATGACCTAATAAATCTATAGTTATTAGTAACTACTAATTAGTATTAGTAACGCTTAGGTTATAGGTATGCTGTAGCATAAATATAGAGGGGGGGGGTTTAATATTTAATTTATCTATATCTCTAAAAGAGGGGAAGAAGCAGGCTATAATACAGAGGTATAGTGTTATAGCCATGGTACAGCCCCAGGTTACATAACCTGTAGTCCAGCCAATTAGGGTGCGTGCATTCTGTGTGCGACCCATAATTCCTGGTTAATGCGGCGTATCCCTTCCATCATCTATACAAGCGATTCCGACAAGTAGTGTTTTTATAAATTCCCTTACTAAATTAACTTTAATTATAGTTTAAATTAGCTTAGTTACTTTTAAACTATACTTTATAATTAAATAAATATTAAGTAACTACTATTAATATTTTATTATTTATAAATAAACAGTAGTATAGAATAAGTAAATTAAAAGGTATAAGTAATTTTATAAGTAATTATTACTTTTTTATAGTATTACTAGGCTAACTATCTACTAATATATTAAATAGCGCTTAATAACTAAATCTTTATAGTAACTAGTATAAGTATAAACTAAGTACTAAAGGGCTTTAATATTAAACTAGTCTAGTATATATTAAATAAAACTAAAAGCCTAACCTTACCTAAGGAAAGAGCTATATTATTTTTAGAATATATTTAAGAGGGAATAGTAATAATATAAGCTATAATTAACTTTATATAATAATATTAGTAGGATATAATAAATATCTCTTAGTGCCTAATAGAGCATTATTAAATAAGGGATTTTATATAATTAAATCTTTATTATATAAAGATAAACCATTTTAGCTAAAAACTTAACTAAGTAAAGGTAAAATATAAGGTCTTAAATACACTAACTCTACTTACTATTTATTTAAATATTCTCTAGAAAATATACCTAGTTTTTTATATAAATCTTATTAAGAGAGTAGCTTTTAATTTACTATTATTATAATAGCTAGCTAATTCTAAACCAGGCTTAATACTCCTGTTTTATAAAGATAATTCAGATTTAGTGGAATATAAGGTTAAGGAAATAATAGTAATAAGAAATACCTAAGAATAAGGTAATTAATAAAATATATTAGTTAAATAAGCAGGTTATATTTAGCTAATATAAGAACCCTTAAAAAGTTTTTTAAATATAGTAGTACTAAAGTAGTATAAGGCATAATAAGATAATATATATAGTAATAATAAGCCTAAGAAAAGGCATCTTAAGGGCAAGAAGGGGGCTATATAATAAATTTAAGCTTAAAGCTTAAATCTATATAACTAAAAAGCAAAGGGCTTTATATTAGTAATATATAAGTAGCTTTAGCCCTAGTTATATATATAACTATAAAGGAAGGGTTACTAGAATTAAATAAATCTTTTCCTTCTCTTTTTCTTTATAAATAATATTCTTATTTAAGTTACTAGCTCTGCAGTCGCATCCTAGTGAGACTATAACATATACTATTATTATGCTTTAAAGGTATAATAGCTCTTATATAATACTAGTTTTAGCTAAGTTAGTTATAGTGTTAGGTTATAATATATTTATTATTATTCTATCTATTATAAGTATAACCTTTATATTATATTTATTAAGGTTTCTAAGGTAAATAATAAAAGAATAAATAATATATATTATAGTCTTACTAAAATATAACTATAAAGCTAGTAATTTAAATAAGAATATTATTTATAAAAAAAAAGATTTATTTAATTCTAATAACCCTGCCTTTATAGTTATATATATAATTAGGGCCTAAACTGCTTGTATATTGCTTATATAAAGCTTTCTGCTTTCCGGCTATATAGATCCGAGCTTTAAGCTTGAATCCATCACAAGGTCTTAGAAAAGTCTTAGGAATACTATTAGAATTAGGGAATTTAGGGCTTTTTTTTTATATAATAAAATTTTTTTAGGTAAAATTTAGAAAATTAGAAAAGTTAAATGTAGGACATATTAGCACTTAGTTTATTAGGCCATAAGTTTATTTTTTTATTTTTATATATAAATAATTTTTATAAAAAAAGAAAAGTAGCGTATAAAGCCCAGCTAGTAGCTATAGGGTCTAAAAAAGGTTAGTGGGTATATAAGGAAGCTATACACTTCCTTACTAGACCTAATAGCTGTTACCACTGCTAGACACTAGAAATTCTACAAAAAATCTATTAAAAATCCAGTATAACTTGCCCTATAAATCCGGCGTAAACTTCTAAGATACCTACTATTTTTAATAAGGGCATATAAAGCTTGCATTACTAAAGAAGACAGCCCTAATTACTAAAGGAATCCCTGATTTTTTAGAGGTTAAAAATTAGGATTTTAGGTGCTTAGCTTATAATTTAGCTAAGATTACTAAAAGACCTAGTAAATAACCTATACCTAACCCGTCTAAGTCTTTAGATTATATAAAGGGGGATACACTAAAAATTAGTTTATTACCTTCTAATAAGCAGTTAATAAGTCTTATTTTAATAAATAGAAAAAGTTACTATAAATAGTGCTTTTTAATAGCTAATAAGAAAGGTAATACTGTTTTTACAGTATTAAAGGGATTTTTTAAAGGGCTTAAAAATTAGTATAACACTTACCCTAAGCACTTCTACTTTAACAGGGGATTAAAGGTTAATTTTAGTAGCTAAAATTAGCTAGTAAAGAAGGGAATTAAATTTATAACTTCTAGCCCTTATATTTATAAGTAAAATGGGCTAGCTAAGCGTTCTATACATACTATTATAAATAGATTATAGGCTACCCTATAGTAGGCAGGCTTATCTCTTTATTTATAGTGCTTTACCCTCCCTGCTATTATTAATTTAATAAATATAATAGTAAATAGCACTAAATCTAAGAGTCTAGCTTAAATACTTTCTAAGGAATTTAATTACCCTATAAAGGATAATTTTAGCTTTATTAAAGCTATAGAATTATATTATTAAGTCTTAATTCCTATAAAAAAAAAGGTAAAAGCTTAAAAGCTAGCCCTTAAAACTATCTTTAGAAAATTGCTTTTAACCTTAAGTTTAAAAACCTACCTTATTTATATTTTTTTTAAAAACTTAGTATTTAAAACTAGTTTTTTAAAGATTATAAAGCCTATAGGACCTATATTTAAAGGCCTACCTAGATATCCTATAAGGGCTTTAAAAGGGGACTTTATCTTAGAACCCCTTAATTAAAATAATCCTTTAAAGGGGGAAAGCTAAAATTATGATTCTGACCTTATTATAAAGGATTTTCTATAAGAGGATTACCCTAGACCTTAGAATTAAATAGTTACCCTAGAAACAGAGCCAGCTGTAGTCCTAAAGCCGGATATTTTAGAAGATGCCCCTTTTAAAGAAAATTTAAATAAAATAGATATTAATATAGCACTCTTAATAAAAGAGATTTACTATAATACCTAACAGAAGCTAAAGAATGATTAGCCTACCCTAGACCCTAAATCTTAGAAGTAAGCCTTAAAAAGTTTATAAAAAAAGCAATAGCTTAAAGCTATATATAGCAAATTTAAACAGCTATTATAGTCTAAAACCTTTAACTTTACAGGCATTAACTAAGTCTTTAAAGGTTAAAAAATCCTAAAGAATAGGCTAGTTTTAAAGCTTAAGAAAAATAAAGAAAATAATCCTTTAAAGTATAAAGCTAGGCTAGTAACTAAGGGTTTTATATAAATAAAAGGTTTAAATTATATAAAAACCTTTGCTATAACTAGTATTCCCCCTAGCTAGCGGATTTTACTAGCCCTAGCTACTTAGTATAACTAGGAAGTTAAATAAGTTAATTCTATAGGTGCTTTTCTAAATAGTACCCTAAAGGAATTAATTTATATATAAATTCTAAAGGAATTTACTAAATTTATAAAGGCTAACCCCTTTTTAGTTAATATAGCTAAGAAGTATAGTTATAAGGCTTTTATAAATTAAGTAATTATACTAAGAAAGTCCTTATATGGTTTAAAGTAAATCTCTAGAGAGTAGTAATAAGCACTAACCTTAGTGCTTAAATCCCTTAGATTTAGCCCTTTAGTATTAGACCTAGCTATATTTTATAACTAGGACTTTAAGACTTTTATTATAATATATATTAATAATTATCTTCTTATAGGGCCTAATTTACTTTATATCTAGAAGCTTAAAAAGCAGATATATAAGGCTTATTCTATAGAAGATAAAGGGCTTATAGAATTCTTCCTAGGGGTTTAAATTCTTTAAAATAAAAAGAATAAAATTATTTAAATTCACTAATCCTAGTATATTTTAGAAGCCCTAGAGAGGTTTAGTCTTTTAAACTATAAACCTATTAAAATTCCTATATAACTAGGGGTCTTAAATCCCTAGCTTTTAAAGCCATTTATAGCTAAAGACATAAAGCTATACCAGAGCATAATAAGTATTATAATATACCTTATACTGCTTATAAGACCAGACGTAGCTTTTACCTTATAGTAGCTATTAATAGCCCTAGCTGTACCTTATATAAAGTATTTAAAAAAAACTAAAAGCCTACTTAGATATTTATTTAGTACTTAAAAACTAGCTATATCTTATAAGGGTCCCTTATTAAAAGCTAGTAAATCTAGTATATTAGATATATTACTTAGATTTTATAATAATGATTTTATAGAAGATAAAAGGTCTTTTAAATCTACTTATATATACCTTTATAAGCTAGCTAAGGGCCTTATAAGCTAGAAGTCTAAAAAGGCTTTTATTATAGCTTTATTAACTATAAAAGCTAAATTTAATATAATTTATAAGGCTTTTTAAGAATTAAAGTAGCTAAAAGGGAAATTTATAAAGCTTAAAATACCTTTAAACCCTTTTATTTAACTTTATTATAATAACTAAAGTGCTATAAAAACGGCTTATAATCCTGCTCTTTATAGCTATATAAAGCATACCCTTTTAAAATTTTACTATAACTAGCAGCTTATATCCTTTAAATTAGCTAAAATATAGTACCTAAATATAAATAAGATGCTAGCTAATAAATTAACTAAGCCTTTAACTATTCTTATTTATAAGGCTTTTATAAAGCTTATAAGGCTAAGGGCCTTATAATTATCTATTTAGTTATATAACATTCTTATTAAAAAGTAGCTTTTTAAGGTTACTAAAAACACACTCAAAAATTTAGAAATTTATAAAAACAAACTATACCTTTAACAGGCCTTTTTTAGCAAATTATATATTAATAATAGCGTTTTCTTTTAACTACCTTATAGCCCTAAAGCAGGGCTATATTCTTAGTACTTTTAATTTTTTAAATTAGATTATTTAGAATTCTATTAAATTATTTTATATAACCCTTCCTTTTAATCCCTAAGACTTTTTTTAAAAAAATATTAAAAATTATAAGGAATTTTTAGTACTTTAGTAGTTAAAATATAAGTATCTCCTAGGTAGTTAGACAGACTTACTTTTATAGCTAATAAGATTATTTTAGTAGCTATAAGTAAGAATATTAATAACTATTAATAACTAGTATTAACCTTTTATATCTTATTATAACCTAATAATAGCTATAAAATACATAAAAATATAGAAATTTAAAGCTCTTTTAATTACCCTATAGCTAATAATAAGTGCATAAAAACGCAACTAGCAGGTTAGTAGCTAGCTAGCTATTAAAGCTATTAAAGGTTGAAATCTTAACCTTTAAAGGAAAATTCTGCTAATTTAAAATCTAAAAAAGCAGGGTAATAACTTAACCGCTTTTCTTTATAGAAAAGTAGGTTACCCTATAGGTTATACTAATTTATAAATATCTTAATAACTAAAGGTCTTAAAAAAGTCTTAGAAATACTATTAAAATTAAGGAATTTAAGGCTTTTTTTTATATAATAAAATTTTTTTAGGTAAAATTTAGAAAATTAAAAAAGTTAAATATAGGACATATTAGTACTTAGTTTATTAGGCTATAAGTTTATTTTTTTGTTTTTATATATAAATAATTTTTATAAAAAAAGAAAAGTAGTATATAAAGCCTAGCTAATAGCTATAAGGCTTAAAAAAGATTAGTAAGTATATAAGAAAGCTATATACTTCCTTACTAGACCTAATAGCTATTGCTACTACTAGACACTAGAAATTCTATAAAAATTTTATATAAATCTAGTATAACTTGCCCTATAGATCCGGCGTAAACTTCTAAGATACCTACTATTTTTAATAGTTATAAATAGCAAATTATACTTTAAATATATAAAAAGTACTATAATTTTAGGGATAGTTTTAGGTATCTTATTATAAGCCTCTTATTACCTTACTTATATAATAGGTTTATAACTTACTTATATTAGGTTACTTAGGGTAAAATATTACCTTTTAAGTACTATATAAAGATTATTATTAAAATAAAATATTAAAAAATATAATATAATATATATAAAACTACTATTACTTTAATAAATATAAAAGCTAATAACTTTATTAGAATTTATTAAAGCTTATACTAACTATAAACTATTATTAGTTATAAATATTCGTAGATTTTATAATAAAACTTTTAATATATAATAAGATATTATTATATTTTTTAATAGTTATTATAAACTATTTCTTAAAGTATATATAACTAAAGGTAATAATAAGTATAATAGCTAAAGTATATATAAAATAATTTAAATATTACTAATAGTATTTTTATAGATTTTCTTATTAGATTATTTTTAATTATAATTTAAATTAGCTTAGTTACTTTTAAATTATACTTTATAAGTAAATAAGTATTACGTAATTATTATTTATATTTTATTATACTTAAATAAATAATAATATAAAATAAGTAAATTAAAAGGTATAAGTAGTTCTATAAATAATTATTATCTTTTTATAATATAATTAAGCTAACTATTTACTAGCTTATTAACTAGTACTTAATAACTAAATTTTTATAGTAATTAATATAAGTATAAACTAGGTATTAAAAGGCTTTAATATTAAATTAGTTTAGTATATATTAAATAAAACTAAAAGCTTAATTTTACTTAAAGAAAAAACTATATTATTTTTAAAATATATTTAAGAAAAAATAGTAATAATATAAGCTATAATTAATTTTATATAATAATATTAATAGAATATAGTAAATATTTTTTAGTATTTAGTAAAATATTATTAAATAAGGGATTTTATATAGTTAAATTTTTATTATATAAAAATAAACTATTTTAGCTAAAAACTTAACTAAGTAAAAGTAAAATATAAGGTCTTAAAAATACTAATTTTACTTACTATTTATTTAAATATTCTATAAAAAATATATTTAGTTTTTTATATAAACCTTATTAAAAAAGTAGCTATTAATTTACCTTTATTATAATAGCTAGCTAATTTTAAACTAAGCTTAATACTCTTACTTTATAAAAATAATTTAAATTTAGTAAAATATAAGATTAAGAAAATAATAGTAATAAAAAATGCTTAAAATTAGGGTAATTAATAAAATATATTAATAAAGTAAGTAAAATATATTTAGCTAATATAAAAACTTTTAAAAAGTTTTTTAAATATAATAATATTAAAGTAATATAAGGTATAATAAGGTAATATATATAATAATAATAAGCCTATATAAGGGGTAATTTAATTTCTAATTATAATACTTTATTTTAACTTTTAAAAAAAAAAAAAAAGCTATATAATAAATTTAAGCTTAAAGCTTAAATTTATATAATTAAAGAGTAAATAGCTTTATATAAGTAATATATAAGTAGCTTAAGCTTTAGTTATATATATAATTATAAAGGTAAAAATATTAAAATTAAATAAATCTTTTTTTTTCTTTATAAATATTATTTTTATTTAAGTTACTAGCTTTATAGTAGCATTCTAACAAGACTATAACATAAACTAGCTATTATAATTAAAAATAATTATAAAAAAATATTATATTAAAAAAACACTATTAAATTATAAAAATTAAAAAAATTGAAATTTTGTTTTATTTAATACTTAAGCTATAGCTTAGCTATAGCTTAGTTATATATAAAAGAAAATAAGTAAATAAAAATTAAAAAGGCTAGTAAACATAATCTTTATATACTTATACCTACTTTTAATATCTTAGCTATAAGATATTTATATTATAGCCTTTACTCTATTAGCAGGCCTAATCCTGTGACAATTTACTTTATATTTACTTAAGGCTCAACTTACTTATATATAGTTTATATAATATATTTATCTTACTTGCCTATGGCTTATATAATGTAACTATCCTCCTGACTGTATAAATCCAAGCTTCTAGCTCGAATTTATTATAATACTTAATAATTAGTATTAATTATAATAAGATATAATTAATGAGTTGATAATCAGTATAATAATAATTATTAAAAAATTAAATTTTTATTATTTTATAATAAATTTTATTAATTTTAAATTTAAAAAATAAAAATATTTTTTGATTAACTTTTTAATTAAAAAAATAAATTACTTTATATATTATATTAAATTATAAATATTTTAATAATTAAAGGTATATATAAAAAGTCTTTAAAATAACATTAAAATTAAAAAAAGTAAAGCTTTTTTTTATATAATAAAAGTTTTTTAAATTTTTAATAAAAATTTTTATAAATAAATTAATATTTAGTTAATTAAGCTATAAGTTAATTTTTTTATTTTATTATAAATTTAATTTGCATTAAAAAATAATATTAAAAACCCCCTTAATAGCTTAATTTTATTAAAAAGGTTAATAAATATATAAAAAACTATATATATTTCTTATTAAACTAATTTAGCTATTACTGTTATTAGATTTTAAATTTTATAATAAATCTACAAAAATTACTATTTTATGCCTTATAGGTCCGGCTCTTTTATAATAAAAAGAGAAATTATAAGTATTAAAATTATTAACCTTTAAGTTAAAAAATAAGGATTATATATCTTTTATTTCCCTCTCTACGTTAGTGCTATATATAGCATTATTGTAACCTGTGTTACTGACATATATATATTTTTTTTTATATTAGCTTTATTGAATTCTTTATTAGTTTTAGTAAAAAAGTTATGTAATTAGTAAATTAAAAGATAACTAAATTTATAATAAAGTTAGTGAATTTCTGTCTTAAAAAGCGTAAAGACAGCAGGTTCTTATGAACTAATTGTCCACTAAGGATGACCCTATTTTCTAGGTTTTCTTTAGTTTTATATCCTTATAGTTTTCTCTTTTCAATGAAGCACTCCCTCCTGCTTATAATTATTCTTAATTATAATAGCTAGTTTATCAATAAAATACTGCTTTACTATCAAATTCCTCCTTATGCTTTTTTCTTTTTTTTTTACTTACTTGCTTTCCTTAAAGTGGCAATCGCAATGGAGTACGGGCAATTGATGTAAAATTCAAAAGGGTTGTTTTTTTTACCCGATTCATATTAGTGGGATTAAACAAAACATATAGTCGAAATTTAAATCAAATTATAAAATAGGTCCCTTTTTTATTAAAAATTGCGCACAACTAGTTTCTATTGTTCTTCTTTTTTTTTTTTTTTTTTTTTAGAAAAGCTCAATAATCATTTACATTTCCCAGGGATTTTTCTTTTTCTTGAAAAATACAATTTACTTATGGACGGTCCTGTTTTTTTTTTGTCTGTAAAAAGCACTAAAGCATTACGCTTTTTTTTTTTTACAATAAATCCCTCTGGCAGAACATTAGATGCATATTATTCGTCACACTCATACTTATAATACGGCGCTACATATGCTATCTTTTATGCTAGACTCAGGAATACCGCCGCAATAGAAGCCTTGTCATACTTAACATATTTACCTTTGCCTTTGTCAATTGCATGGTACCGATCCCAGAAACGATCGTATAAGGGCTGCAACTTTTGCCGAATATCCCGTCCGAACATCGAACGTACCTCCGGCTCCATATAGTAGGATTTGTGTCTGGTAACCATGTCATCAAAGGCTACGTTAAATTGAGTAAATTTCTCCTTGATTTTGTCCTTGTCTTTGCTGCTCAACCCTTTGACTACCGATACAGAGTCGGCCTGGCCCGAGGTAGGTCTTTGAGTACGATTAGTGTGGATTGTATCAAAGAGATATACTGAGAGATCTCTGCATATGTCTGTATATGCTGCAGTGGATTTCTTGCGCCATTGATCTAGAACATCGAATCTTGATTGCAATAACGGGTATAGATCTGAGTCTCGTATCATGCGCTCAATAATTGCAACACAATTAGCAATAAAAACGCCAGTTACTGGTTTTCCCCGTAGCAATGCCTTTGCTTTCAGATCCAGGGCAATCAGAAGAGACTCTATTGAATCAAGGCAGTAATGTGCAAAAATATCTTTCCCATCAGCGCCAAT
Source organism: Aciculosporium take MAFF-241224 (assembly GCA_000222935.2). Taxonomy (NCBI): domain Eukaryota; kingdom Fungi; phylum Ascomycota; class Sordariomycetes; order Hypocreales; family Clavicipitaceae; genus Aciculosporium; species Aciculosporium take. Next base: position 10,962 of record AFQZ01001298.1, read on the forward strand.
ATCGAACGACGCGAGGCTAGGTATAGCATCAGTTGACCCACCCGCAGAACTCGAATTCGACTTCCAACCGCCGTCCCCTAGTGAAATCATGATGCTAGAAATAGGGCGGAGAAACTCCACCATGCTTTGCAAACGTTGCATTGTCTCCATCACAAGAGGCGAGGGGGCACCATCCGAGGGGAGTGTCTGCAGCCCAGCGGCCTTCTTCCTGGTTTCTTCGAGAAGCTCGGAAAGCAACGACTTTGCCGTTTCCCGCACGGGCTTCAGTGCAGCTGCAAACGGGCCTTTCAGTTCCCCTGTTCTGACATCCAAACGTCCTGAGAGATCGGAGATTATCTCTGTGATCTCATATGCTAAATAACAGTCGGTATGTAAGTGGATTTTGATATGCCCATTAAGTTCTCTAAGAGTACGCGCAATCTCAGACACGGCTCTTTGACAAGTGGCTTGGAATACTGAGCCCCAGTCCTCGCGTCTGAAAATGCTGCAAATGTTATCATATTCCGACAGGAAAATAGCCTCCATCGCCTGGGCATATGTGCTAATCCCGTTAGTTCCTGCCTTATATATAGCATCGGGATTCTTTTTCTTCGCCGTGTTAACGCTCGCCGCCGCCAGGTTGGCTAGTGACGAAGACAGGTATGGACCCCGGATGTCGGCAAAAATTTTCAATGCCGGAGAGTCATGTCCTTGCTGTCCAGCTGCGAGATAGGCATATATAAGGCCCAAACGGGCAATCTTATCTTGTGGGAGCACTGGAAAGGGCTTTTCTTTCGTAATGTAGTGGAGTGGTTCGATAAAGCGAGGTGTTTCTCCACGTAGAAGTTTGTCAAAGTAGTTCTCGAGCTGCGTGTTACCCGATTGAATTAATCGAGTTAGGTCGGTTATGGTATGTTGATTGGCTCTTAAGTTTGATGCTTGCATGTCGGCGTGGGACTTGTTGAGCCTCTTCAATGAAGCTAGGTACGCGGACAGACCAGCTTCTTCCGGACCGGCCCGAATGATCTGTTCTTCATTGTCTTTGCTGCCGACGGGTTGGCGCAATCGTTCGATGGCCGCGAGAACGGAGACAGCATCTATGCGAAGTCAATCACCAGCCCTGGATGGAAGAATAGTAAGTAATATGGCTTACTGTTCCCAAGAAGTCGCAGGCGACTGGTCTCTACACTTAGAGGCCCTGTAACATCGCGTACGCTCTGACCGGACTCCTCCAACCTTTTAAGGCTGGCTTGAATCTTTTTTGTGAGTTGTGTCGTCTTGTCAAGGCGGGAGTTCAGAACGTCAACCTCGGCCCTCGCCTCTTCGTCAACGGCGTGGTGTGTGGGATTAAATAGGCCAGCCGCCATACTCAAGTATTATGAAATTTTGCATTCAGGCTCCTATGGCCGGCTCGTCGTTGAGAAGTAATGAAACCCTACGTTAATGATTCTTAAGTAGGACTTAAGCAGATTGTCCATGAGTGCTACTCTAATTGCTATTCTTAGCACCTTTAAATGAAGGTAGTGAAAACAAGGGCAGTGTTGACTAAAGTTATACTTTTTTGATTTTAAAATTTATATTTACTTATTTTAGTTAGGCTTTAATAACTGACTTAACTATTATATTATATTATATATTTTTTATTTGTAATAAACAAGTATTAATTTTTATAAAAATTATATCTTTTTATAAAGCTTATTATTATTATTAAATTAAAGCTAGCTAGCAATTTATAATAATGTCTATTAAGTATATCTTCTTCTTATTTTGCCTTATATAGGATAGAAAAACCATACTATAAGTTACTAATTAGCTAGTATTAGCTAACTAATTAATTGCTTAACTAATGTAATAGATTTAAGCTAAGAGCCTAGATCTTTATAAATAAAAGGGTAGTTATATTATATAAGCTATATATAAGCAGTATAAGCCCTAACTATAAATATAATTATAAAGTTATATCTTTAGGCTTAATTAAGCTTTTTTTTTCTTTTTTTAAAAATAATAATTATTGTAATTGCTTGTTTGGATAATAGAAGGGATACATAATAATAACTAGGAATTATAGGTTATATACATAATATGTATGCCCTAATTAGCTGGATTACTTATTATATAACCTAGGGTAGTACTATAGCTATAATACTATAACTTTTATATTATTCCTGTTATAGGGTTAGGCCTGCTAATAGAGTAAAGGCTATAGTATAAATATCTTATTATTATAGTCTTGCTAGAATGCTACTATAGAGCTAGTAACTTAAATAAGAATATTATTTATAAAAAAAAAAGATTTATTTAATTTTAATATTCCTGCCTTTATAATTATATATATAACTAAAGCTTAAGCTACTTATATATTACTTTATAATGGATTTAAGCTTAAAGCTCGGATTTACATAGCCAG
>AFQZ01001297.1:0-13348 GCA_000222935.2 Aciculosporium take MAFF-241224
TTATTCTTAGATAGGTTCTAAAGACTAAGAGGGTAGGAATAAGGCTATTTAGACCAGCAGAGTCATTAACTACTTTAATAGCTATTTATAGTATCTGCTCTTTTAAGAGAAGACTGTTAGCTTTAGTCTTAATAATATTATATGCTTTATAAAGAGGGGTATAATATCGCTTAAGTTTTCTAATACTATTGTAAGCCTTAACAGGAACTTTATTAATATTAATTAATAATAGTTAAGCTAAATGCCTAAATTCACTAAAAGCAAAATTCCTTTTAGTATTATAAACTATCCAGTTTAGGGGTCTAAGATATGTGTTAATCTAGCACTTTTTAAGGGAATTCTAGATATCTTAAGCTTTTTATTATTAGGGTTTAAGAAAGCAGGTAGCTTAAAATAATATTACTAAATTTATAACGTATAGAACCGGCTTCTTATTAATTTGCATAATATTAACAAGAACCTTATAGTTAAATTCAAGATCGTCTTTAAGAGTGAATTTAAATATGCTTAGAGCTTTTGCATTCATTTAGCATTAATAGCAAGTATGTGTAATTCTTCCTATGTTAGCCTTATTAAATTCTTTACTAGCCCTAGCAAGAAGGTTATTTAATTAGTTGATTAATAGATAACTAAATTGATAATAAAGTTAATGGATCTTAGTTTTAAAAAGCATAAAGATGGCAGGTTCTTAAGAACTAGCTATCTACTAAGAATGTCCCTATTTCCTAATAATAGGTACCTTCTTATCTCCTTAGATTAGAAGATTCTTAAGATTATTAAGTTTAACACCTATTTTATCTATATTTATAATAAAATATAAAAATAATATAGCACTATTAAGCATATAAAAGGGTATTATGCTAAAGATCGTTAGAAGCTTTAAAATACTAGTAGAAGTTGCAGTACTAGCTCTAAAGGTAATGGTCCTTTAGTTAGAAGAATGCTTAATTATAAGGTTCTTTATAATCTTTATTAGAGCGTTAACTTGGCCTTGGCTAGTAGTTGAAATTCCTAATGCTCCTGTATCTAGGAGTATGCTATGGAATATATCCGCTATATATCTTATATCTATAAGATACATATGTTATTTAGGTTGTTTATTAGTATTATAGTTATAGGGGTCTTTAAGAAATAAGGCATGTTTAAAAGTATTATCCTATAAGAAGTTTACAGTTAATTAGGAAAAGAGTAGGGGATTTAGTGCTTATATAAAGAATGTTATAAAGGAGAGAGTATTATAAGCCTCTTTGTTATCTGGTTCCTCTTTTTTATTAGTAGTAAGAAAAGCAGCATTTTAAGCAGCTTTTTCGTGTTTATCCTTACTACTATTATTAGTAGCAGTAAGTTAGGCCATTTTGCCCTTGTAGGCCTATAGGAATGTATAGTATTAGCGTTTAGAAGGTGGTTTTTAGTGTTTTTTGTTATTTTACTAAGTTATTCTTACTTTCTTCTACTTAGAGGCAGGATGGTTAGTTAACTAGTATCCTTCTTTATAGCAGATAAGGCATTTCTTTAAGCTTGCTCTAGCTTGAGGTTTTTTATAATATATAGCTTGTAAATACTATTAGTCTGTGAATATTACTATGCTAGTGTTCTGGTCTGTAAACCGGGCAATGAGGGCATTATTATTAGTATTTATTAGTAACTAACTTATAGAGGTTAGTAGTATGTCTATTGCTAAGAGGTAATTTTAAAGATTACTAATAAATCCTTTAAAGGTTGGCATATTCCTAAATTTAGTATTATAGAAATCATTGTCGTTTTCTATTACTTGCTGTACTTAATAAAGAAGAATTGTATCTTGCTTAAGAGGGTTATAAAGGCTATTAAATATCTTTATAAGTTAGTTAAGAAGGATTTCTAGGCATTCTAACTTGTTTTTTATTAAATATTCTATAATAATGTAGCGAAGGTGTAAATCAGTAAATTGTGTTTTATAAAAGCTCTTATTCTTAGGTGTTTTAAAGTGATTCCTAATATTCTAAGTTATTTTCTTAAATAGGATTATCTTTACTTTAAAGTATTTAAGGAAGTATATATAGGCTTTACCTTAAAGCATAATAGGGAAGGCTTTTAGGTAAAGTAAGAGGGAAACTCCTGCTTAAGAATATTTCTCTTTAAAATATAATAACTTCTTATTAATAAAGTCATACACTTCTCCAGAATATTATTCTTCTTTTTAGTAAAGTCTCTTAAGAGTATTAAGGGCTTTTTGATTACTATCAGAAAGTGTTCTAGTCAGGGTTTGTGGTTCTGGTTAAGGGTCTTTAGTTAAATAAAAATCTTTAATATTATTAAAATCCTTATCATTAGAAAATTCTAGTTATTAAGTTTCTTTTCCTTTCCTAATTGCTTTTTCTAGTAAAGGTTTGTAATCCATGTCGGGGTTAATATTCAAGATATTAACAAGATCTTTAGAGACGTTTAATCTCGATCCTCTGGCTGTTTTAACACTATTGTTATTAAGGTAATTACAAAGGGTATACTTAAGGTTGTTATTAATTTTATTAAAAGTATCCTTAGTCTAATTTTTATAGTCCTGCTAGAAGTTAATAAGGAGATTACGCCCTTTTTCTTTATTAAGAATATAGTAGTTAATTATATATACAATATGGTCATTAATCTGTTGTTTAGTAGCTATATTAACATTAATGTTATTAACTAACTTAGTTTAATTTAAGGATAGAATTAGATAGTACTTATAAAGTTTTTAGGGAAGGGTGCTCTTTAGAAGTTTTCTTTTATAAATATCCTTTTAAAGCTGTTTATTAAAATCATCTATTTTTCCTTAACTAAAAGATATCTTAGTGTTTTTAAGTTAAGCTTTGTGTTTAGTACTAATTAAAGCGGTTAGCATTGGTTCTCTGTAAATAACAGTAAAGATCTAGTTTTAATTATAAATAAGTAATAGTTAATAATAAGGGAGAAAATCCATAAGAGTTAAGTCTTATAATTATAGATGATTTAACAGTTAATAATTGAAGAAATAATCCTTTAGTTAGCACAACATTGGAATTTCTTGTAGTTACATAAGTAAAAGCGTTTAAATAAGTCTCTTCTGTATATAACCTAATAAATCTGTAGTTATTAGCAACCACTAATTAGTATTAGTAACGCTCAGGTTACACATATGCTATAGTACAAATGTAGGGGGGGCGTTTAATATTTAATTTATTTATATCTCTAAAAAAGGGAAAGAAGTAGGCTATAATACAGAGGTATAGTGTTATAGCCACAGTACAGCCCTATGTCACATAACCTGTAATCCAGCCAATTAGGGTGCGTGCATTCTATGTGCGACCTATAATTCCTGGTTAATGCGGCATATCCCTTCCATCATCCATACAAGCGATTCCGACACTTATAGTAAGGTCTTTACTAGGTTTTAGCTTATACTTATTCTTAATATTAACTTTATAATATTACTAAGCCTACTAGACTTAAAGCTGTTTTTTCTTATTACTTATAATTTACTTTTAACTCTTTTTTATTATTAAAGCTACTATACTTTACTTATATTAGCTTATAGCTTACTACTTTATTATAATGTTAATACTACTTATAAAAAAATCGCTCCTAGGCACCTTAGTGCTTAATTATATAAATGACATTATTAATTTAGGCATGTACGTCAGATTAGTAGCCAAACTATTTAGCTATAAGAAGGTTTCTTTCTCTCTTTCTTTAGCCTGTTTTTTCCTTTTTTCTTTATTATTATTTACTTATATATTATTTTCTGTTACTACTATGTCTTTACTTTCTTATAGCTTAGCCGCTATTATTACTTCCCTTTTATTAATATATATATAGATTTTAATATTATATTTATTTCTCCCTTTATCCTATTTATTTAGTAAGTTATATACTTAATATTATATATATACTTAATATTATATATATACTACTTGCTTATAACTAATAATTACTAGTTATTATACCTTATACTAGTTAATCTCCTGCCTTTTTTTTATAGCTCCCTCTCCTGCTCTTAGTAAGCTAGATATTATAATACTGTCAGGGGAGTCACAAGATAAGAGCGTAAGAGTACGGAGACCTACTAGGGCAAGCCGCGCCCTAGCTATACATAGGTATATAGGAAGACAGGCCTTATAAAGAGATAGAGAGGCTAGTAAATATAGTATTTACATTACTAACCCTATTTATAGCTATTTAGCTATAAGTACGCTTAACTATAGCCTTTACTTTACTAGTAAACCTCTAACTATAATAGAATATTTGCTTTTTCCTATAGGGATAGTAAACCATTAGCTTAATAAAGATATTAACCTAAAGAATAAACATATAAGCAAGCAGCTATATTAATACAGTAACTATGTAGGCATTAGATAAATTTAATAGAAACAGAAGCAGCTCTGGTATTACTATAGCATAAGACGTTACACTATAGCTAAAAACCCCTATACATATATTAAAGGGTAAAATAAGAAAACCTATAAGAATAAGATAAACTTACCTTAATAGCACTGTAAGTAATTAGTATTATTAGCCTAAATCCTAGTGCACCTAAATCTAAAATATTAATATATAAGCTAAGGAGGAAGATAAGTTAAATTAAGAACTTAAGGAAGCTATAAGGAAGCTATGCCTTATTTAAAAACGCGCCTAACTTAAGAAAATATAGTAGGACTTAATAAACCCCTTAGTAATTATATTAAAAAAGCCTAGTTTAACTGCTTTTCCCTGAATAGACACTCTAGGTAACTAATTAATAGTAACTTACCTATAATATAGCCTTGTAAAAGTATAATTAAAAGCCTTAGTTTATAAGGGAGATAGCTATAAGAACTTATAATTCTTCCTTATAAACCTAAACGTAGCTTTTATTATAAATAGAGTAACCTTTACAGATAACTTAACTAAGGTTGCTTATGCTAGCAGCTGCTTAGCAAAGGAAGCAAAGTAATAATAAAATAGGTATATAGTTATAAATAGTATTATAAACTTTAATAATTATAGCTAGAAGGACTTTATTATATAGCTAAAGAATAGAGTAATAAATAAGAATATATACTACCTAAAAGTAATAAAGTTACTACTAGAGTTATAGTAATAAGACAATTAGCTATTTATAGCGTTTATTAAGATTTAGGGCAAGATAGAGGGGGAGTTGCCTAAAGACATTCCTAAGAGAATTCGAATTTACATATTTATTAATAGCTTAAACCATATAATAAGGAAGCAGGTCCTTAGCTAAGAGTTCCCTAAGTCTTAGGTATACCTTATTAAATAAGGTTATAAGGCAGAAGTAGCTACTAAAGGGTATAATAAGAGACCTTATTTCTATAGGAAACAAGCTAGGTTAATATTGCTATTAAAGGATAAGCAGGGGATAAGTAGTAAGAAAGAGACAACCTAAGGCTAGTAATCTTATTCTTGTTTTAAATGTAGAAAATATAGCTATATTGCTCCTTATTATAGAGTATTTAATTGTAAGACATGCGGTTTAAATAGGCATATAACGAGTTTATACTATAGTAACTATGAAAAAGCAGCGCAGGCTATGGACTTAAATACAACGCTAGTAACTATAATATGTGCTTAGGGACATATTATTATAGTTAAACCCCTAGGCTAAATTAAGGACTCTAAGAATAAAATTAATAACTCTTAAATAAGGATAAGAATAAAACTATAGTAAGAAGAAAGCTAGGTAGCAGTAAACGCACTATTTAACCCAGGAGCAATAAACTTAATAATACATTTAAACTTATTATTAAAGGCTAACTAGAGCAGGGTGGAAGCAGATAAGGTAAAGCTAGAGAGCGCCTTACTAATAAAACTAAAGCACTAGAGTGTTATTAATAGGGTAGTATAAATAACAGACAGTATAGGTTATAGCAAATTCTATTAACTCTACTGCTATATAGTAAATACTAGAGAAGGACTAATCCTAGGAATAAACTAGGCTACAGACTATAAGCTAAAAGTACTATTATAGGCATTAGGTTATTAAAGACACCTGTTAATAAGAGAACGCCTAAAGCTAGTTACTAGCTTATAATAAATTTACTATACAAAGGAAGCAGCAGGTATAATACTAATCCTTAGCTAATATATAGTATAACTATCTGTTTCCTAGGAAGAGCTAGTTAAAAACAAAATAAATAAAGAGGTTACTATAAAGATACTCCTACTAGAATATAAAGAATTTATAAATATGTTTTTAAAGGAGTTAGCTAGTAGGCTACCCTTTTTAAAAGGGAAAACTTATATAATAAAATTAATAAAAGGAGGAATACCACTATAGGGACTAATTTATAACCTAGTAGAGAAAGAGCTATAAGTTCTCTATAAATACTTAGCAGATATATAAAAAAAAGGCTAGATAAGAAGATTAATAAGTCTAGCAGGAGCCCTAATCTTATTTATACTAAAAAAGGGAGGCTAATTATACCTTTATATGGATTATAAAGGCCTTAATAGGAAGCCAACCATCTAAGGCAAACCAGTTGGAAATACGGAACACCGCGGATACGACGCGGTATTACGCCTAAAACAAAAAAGAAGCATAGAATCGGATTTCTTATCATTAATTACCCCCCCTAGTAATAGCGCATTATATAAGGGGAGTAAGCAGTATAAGGGGTATAATAATTAATAAATTTTTATATAAATCCACGACCGACAAAGGATAAGGCACTACCTAGGAAGAAACATAATATTAAGGAGAGAATCCTAGAGTAATAGTAGCATAGGAAAAACTAAAGAATAAAATAAAATTACTAAAGGAATTAATAATAAAAGTTATCCTAAAGGTAGAAATAATAAAAGTATAGGCTTTTATCAGAACTTTTATATAAATTGCTATAAATGCAGGAGGGGAGATAGCCTAAGCAAGAACTAATACAGGAGGCCTACAGGCCTTAATTATAAAAGCAGTTAATAGTAGAGTAAAAACCACGGTTAAGAAGGCGGTTAAGGAGGTAATAAAGGCTGTTTATAGGACTAGATTAGTAGTTAGGGGAACTTAGGCAAATATTATAGCTTATAGAGTTATAGGGCAGAATACAATAATACCTTTGGCCTAAACAGAGGGTATGGCAATACCAGCCTGCTATTACTAGGAAGCACTAGTAAAGGAAAGCACTATTAGTAAGGCAGTTAGGAACAGATCGCCAGGAGAGATTATAAAGGCAGTAAACAGCGCTATTAGCATAAAGGAGGCAGTAGCAGCACGCTAATTACAGAGTAAAGATATAGTTATTACGTTTATAGAAGTAGGGAGGAAATAGAAGGAAAACACGGCCTGGGTGGGAGTTACCTTTGGACCTAAGGCGGAAGTAAACAGGAAGATATTCAGTGTAATTATTAAGGGATTCCTAATACAATTAACAAACCACATTATAATTAAGAATATAAGGAAGAACATTAAAAAGGAAAATGGATTAAATATAGCAAAGATAATAGTATAAAAGCCAAGAGGAACAGCAATAAGGGTACTATTAGTGGTTAGTATTAAGGGTACTAAGGCAGCAAACCGACTATGCTATAGGGGAATAGTATACTAAGCAGAGATTTTTAATGCTAAGCTATATAACAAGATAATCCACCTAAAGCAATATTATAACTACTATAAGATTAAACATATTGCTAGATACTATAAGAAGAAAGTAAGATACAGTAGGTATGCTGCCAGAAAACACTCTAAGGGAGAGAGGACTTGCCTGACGTTAATAGGCAAGGTACGGGAGAGATGCCTAAATTATACAGGGGCACATCTAGTATAGTCTTGACTGTGCTTAGTAAGTAATAAGAAATAGCAGCAGGCTAAGAAGGCTTATGCTATAAGGCCGCTGTTCTTCCGCAACCATTAGTCAGAGGTTGCAACGGCTACTATAGGCAAGGGTTATTAGGGAGAAGAAACCAGGGGACTAATAGAGAGGCAGCTAAGAGGAAGGAGTATATAACTAAGGGGCCCTTCTGTAAGATAAACCTATAAGCTAAGATTAGGATAACAGAGACTGGCAGAGAAAGGCATAATACTAGCCTTTTTACAGCCGACTAAAGGGCCAAACAATACTAAAGCCAGCCCAACCAGGGTGCTCCGAAGCACATAATAGAGTACATAATTAAGGTTATATACTAGAATACACAGAAGAAAAGCAATCTAGTACATCTAGCGTTAGGGCATGACGTCAGCCCTAAGGTAATAGCCATCTAGGAACCAGGAGGCTATAATAGTATACTGCTAAATCCATCTTAGGGACACTATATATTAGCAATATATAGCGGAAAAACAGTAATTTATATACACTAAAAGGTTAAGACAGGACTTTAAACTATAGGGAGAGGGGAGGATTAGTATAGTATTAAGCTATATAAAGTAGAGATATATAACATCTATTCCCTAGCTTATAAAAGGAAGTGGCAGACGCCTTTATAACACTTTGCTAATACCTAGGCAAAGGGCCAGAGTGTGTTTATAGGGGACTTTAACTAATATCACCCCTTATAGGACAGATTTAGCTAAACATCTCCAGGGTATAATAAGATATTAGAATTTATAATAAGGTGGTAACTTGGCCTAGCTACGCTGTTTAGGGAAGTAATAAGGAGAGAACATAGTAGTAGGAATAGCACTATTAACTATGCATGGACTACCTATGATGTTAGTATTAAATTCATTAGGCTAGTAGAAATCGCCAGATCTGACCATATGCCCTAGCTTATTAGTATTAGGATAAACAAGGAATTAAGCAATAGCCTAGGGTTAGTCTAGGGTTAGAGGATAGCAGATAAGAACCTTATTATAGCAGAGGCCTTAAACAGGCTTGGAAAGAAGGGGTTAGAGCTTTTACTATGTAACTAGCAAGAAATTAATAACTATACACAGTGGCTTACTTAATAGCTTATAGAGATAGCTAATATAGCAGCACTTAAGCAACCTTAAGGGCATAGCAAACTACAGCCTTAGTGGAATAAAAGGGTAAGGGATGTAATAGTAGAGGCAAGACGTGCTAATAGGCAGTGGCAGTAATAATAGATATAGGAAGCGTAGCAGGCCTTAACAGAAGCTATAAAAAAACAGGATTGTGTTATCTTAAAGGAGAAGAAAAGTAGCTAGTAACAGGCAGTTAGTGAGTTATTTAGGTCCAAAGGGAGTCTTTAGACCCTAGAGCGTTAGGCCTGGCTATAGAGTGGACTTCCTCCTAAAAGGCAATAGGTCCTACTACTAACCCGGCTAGGAGATAACGGTAGGGAGGAGATAGTAGAGGTTATATATAAGGGTAAGGTAAGGGCATTTATAGAGAGGTTCTTCCCTTTATCTGCAGCTAGGGCTTTAGGTCTGGAGGCAGAGGAGGGGATAAGATATTATAATAATGATTAGGCAATTCCTGTGTTTATAGAGAAGGAAATTAAAGAGGTTATAAAGAATATAGTAAGTTAAAAAGCCCTAGGACTAGATAAGCTGCTAACGGGTTTCCTTAAGCTATGTAAAGCAGCCCTAATATTATATTTAACACGCCTTGCAAATGCTTGCTATAGCTTAGGATATTATCCGGCCTCCTTCTGACAAGCAAAGGTAATAGTTCTATATAAACCTAGGAAGTCCCCTAAGGAGTTAGGCAGACTAGGGGGGTAGAGGCTAATATTACTATTAAACACAATAAGTAAAGTAATTAAGGGAGCTATTATAAGGAGGATTACTATTATAGCAAAGGAAGGCTATATACTGCTAGACATATAAATAGGTAATAGGGCTGGCAGATTAACGGAAATAGTACTAAGTATGCTAAAAGAGGTTGTAAGAACGGCGTAGCATTACTAGGGAATAGTATTATTACTATAGCTAGATATTACTAGGGCGTTTAATACTATTAGCTATAAACAATTAATCTATACTATAAAGGAGTTAGGACTGCTAGGGTAGATGGCTAGATAAGCACAGGGCTTTATATTAGAAAGGAAAGCATAATTAGTGTTTAATAGACATATTACTAAGGAAATCTAAGTTACTGCAGGGGTTCCATAAGGGTTGCTAGCGTCTCCTATCCTCTTTCTGCTTTATATTATGCTACTATATTAAAGACTAGTGGCAGCGGAATTAATATTAATATTAGGGTTCTTAGATAATATAAACATTATAGTATATAGAAAAACAGCAGAGGAGATAAAAGTATAACTAAAAAGAGCCTAAAGAATATGTAAGGAGTAGTTAAAGGAGTATAGGCTAAGGTTTAACCTAGAAAAGAGCAAGCTAATATACTTTATAAGGAAGAGGCAGGTAATTATAATAATAATCTGACTTAGAAGAGTAATAATATAACCGACATAATCAGCGCGATTCCTAGGGGTTTGGATTTACTAGAAGCTTTATTAGTTAACCTATATAGAGAAGGTGAATACTAAATTGTTATAGTAGAAATTAGCGCTCACGGCGCTAGCTATGTCTACGTAGGGATGCCGACTAAAGTGTGCAAGATCCCTTTATATACAGGTAATAAGAAGCATAATAGCCTATAGAGCTAGGATATACCACACCCATAGCAAGCCAGAAGGGGTAGTATAGGGGGTAGTAAAGGCATTTATAAGGGAACAGAATGAATGCTTAAGGCGGGTTATAGGGGCGTATAAGGCGATGCTAGTAATACTCTTAGAGACAGAAGCAGCAGTGCTGCCAGTGGATCTGTACCTTAATTATATTAAATAATGATTCTACTAAAGACTTAAGGATAGTAGCATAGGCAAGAAGATATAGCAGGCCTGTAATTTGATAGTATTGCAGCTATAACGCCAAGGAAGAGGCCGCTAACGTAATCGCTATAAGGCGTTTCTTAATGCCCCCCCCCCCCTCCCTAGCAGCCTTATAGCTAAATAGGAATTAGAGAGGGAGTGGAAAAAACAGTGGATCCAGCAAAGGCATAAGGCTTAGGTGAGAAGAGAATAGGCAAAAGTAATAGCAGTAGACAAGAAACCTAACTTTAAGAGCACAAAAAAGATAGTAAAGCTCTATAATAGCCTGCTTAAGCATAAATCTATAGCCCTAGTTTAGCTTTAAACGGAAAAAATAAGGCTAAATACCTTCCTTTATAATAGACAGGTGCCCGAGGTAACTTTACTAATATGCTAATACTAGGGAGGAGACGAGGATATCTACTACCTTATCCTGTCATGCCTAGAATATAACTATCTAAGACCGATTCCGGCGGTACCTATAATAAGAGATCCGCAGGAACTTAGGGCGGCGCTTAACAATAAGAAGCTAGCACTAAATATTATAAAGTAAGTGCTTTTAACTAGGCGACTTTAGTAGTACAGGTTAGCAGAGGAGCTTAGTAAGGCGTGGTAGATACGCAATAACAAGGCTAAGAAAGGGACCAGAGGCAATGGAAACAATAGGATAAAGAAGGAAAAGCCAGACTAGGAGGGGAGGTGCTTATAGGGGGTTTTTACTAACATACTAACCTTTTATATAAAACACAACTACACTTCTGTCATTATCTGTAGTTCTAGGGAACTGGCAGATATCTTATACTAATAGTTGGAAATAATAAAGACTTTATATCAGAGGCTTAGCGGGAGCTATATAGAAGAATATGGGTTTTCTCCCCTATCTTAGGGTTTTTCCTATATTAAGAAGTTAGTTAATGAACTAGTTAGTAGCTCTAGCTACCTAGTGTACATGAATAATAAAGGCCTTAATAGGGTTACTAAGAAGAATAAAGCCCCTTTTCCCTTTATATCAGAATTGTTAGATAGGTTAAGAGGAGTAATAATCTGTATAAAGCTAGACTTAAAAGATGCTTACTACCGGATATATATCTACAAGGGTAATAAGTAAAAGACAGCTTTCTAATGCTAATATAGTTACTTTGAATATCTTGTTATACCTTTTGGCTTAGTAAATGTACCTGCTACCTTCTAAGAATATATTAACACTACACTAGGAGAGCTAGTAAATATAATATATATTATCTATTTAAATAACATCCTAATTTATAGTAGTAATACAGCAGCATATAAGGGGTATGTTAAACTAGTCATATAAAGATTATATATTATAAAGCTATATATGAACCTTAATAAATACAAATTCTTAACAATAAGGGTTAGCTTCCTTAGATTAATTATTATATTAAAGGGTATTAAAATAGAACTAGAACACATTAAGGCAGTAGTAGAATGGCCGCTATCTAGCAGCGTACTAGAGATATAAATCTTCCTTAGGTTTACAGGGTTTTACTAATGGTTTATTAGAGTATATAGTAAAATAGCTATCCTATTAACAGACCTTTTAAAGGGAGAGTTTAGAGGAACCTTTAAACTACCTTATAATATATAAGCTATGTTTAAGATGCTAAAATAAAAGTTTTTAAAAGCACTAGTCCTGGTTTATTTTAATCTAACAGCCCCCCTTTAAGTTAAAATAGACGCCTTAGCGTTTGATATTAGCATAGTATTAGTAATATTAGTGCTAGGTAATTAGCACCTAGTCGCATATATATTGCAAAAGTTGTTAGGTTCTGAACTCCATTATATAATACCTAATACCAAGCTACTAGCTATATAAGAAGCTTTTTGCATATAAAGGCATTACCTAGCTTACTTATAGCATCTAATAAAAGTAATTACTAATTACTTAAACTATAAATACCTAGTAATAAAACCAAAGCTCTCTAGTAAACAGGTTATAATGTTAGACAAACTTTATTTGTATAATTTTATAATTAAGCATAGGCTATGGAAGTTAAACCCAGCTAACAGACTATTATAAAGACTAGACCATTTCTTAAGAGCAGCTATAGCAGAGGTATAGTTATTATACCTACTAATGTTCTTAGACAAGTTTATAGAGAAGGAGCAGATTAATAGTAGTGCTAATAAGGTAGTATATATAATAGTGTCCTAAGGCGCAAAGGCCTTACTATAAGAAATACAAAAAAAAAGCAGCATAAGAGCTATATATTTAAGTAGCATATTAATAGTAACCCTATTTAATAATATAGTATTTAAGAGTTTAGAGCAAGCTAGTAGTAAGAAGACCTCCCTAGCTATACATCTAAGTAGTATAAGAGCTATACATTTAAGTAGTATATTAATAGTAACCCCATCTGGTAATATAGTATTTAAGAGTTTAGAGTAAGCTAGCAGTAAGAAGACCTCCCTAGCTATACATCTAAGCAGTATAAGAGCTATATATTTAAGTGGCATATTAATAGTAACCCTATTTAGTAATATAGTATTTAAGAGTTTAGAGCGAGCTAGTAGCAAGAAGACCTCCCTAGATATACGTTTAAGCAGTATAAGAGCTGCACATTTAAGTAGTATATTAATAGTAACCCCATTTAATAATATAGTATTTAAGAGTTTAGAGCAAGCTAGTAGC
>AFQZ01001296.1:0-13363 GCA_000222935.2 Aciculosporium take MAFF-241224
AGAGAAGAGAAGAGAAGAGAAGAGAAAAGAGAGGGAGACGGTTAAACAGACCTCCTGCGGCGCTGACGTGGGCGCCAACATACATGGCCTTTTTCAGCAAAGACACGGTTGTCCGGCTCGCGAGCGGCATCGTCTCTGACTCGTCTTTGGAACGGGCAGTCGGTTTCGCATTCGCCTTGGCTCGGCGTTTTCTCGGTCGTTGGGAAGCGTCTTGTTCGTGCTGGCTCTGCGCGTTCTGCGCGTTCTGCTGGCTCTGCTCGCCCACCACCTCCTCCTCCTCCTCCTCCTCCTCCTCCTCTGATAGCTCAACACCCGCCTTGCGCTTGCCGTTGATCCTCTTCGGCCGCGTCGAGCCGGTCATGCCAACGTCGGTGGCATCCGCGCCAGATCGATCGCCAGACGTGCCGGCGGCGGCGTGCGTTGCCGAGCCACCGGATTCGTCCCTGCAGTTGATGGTTTTCCGGCTCCGGTTGGACGCTCGCGCCATCGCGCCTCGTTCAGATCTTGCCCACCTCCCGCCTACCTAGGCAACCCAAGTTGACCACCTCGACAGGTCTTGACCACCTCGACAGGTCTCGGCACAGAACTACTCAGGTACGAGGTACGCAGGCAAGAGGGCGTCCACGGCTCCACGCATGCTCCGTACAGTACGCGCCTCCCGTCCGTGCCTGTCCAGGCGAGGATTCCGATTCTGGAAATACCCGGCGGGCTCAGAACAGCCTACCTGAATGGGCTTGCTCAAGGTAAAACCTGGAAGGGGTGAACGTTGCGCGCATCAATCAGATGCTTGCAAAACACATCTCGTCATGGCCTGGAGCGGCGTTGGCCGGACCCGCCCCTGCTTACATAAGCGGGAACGACGTACCCGGGAGCGCAGCGCCACATGCTCTGCCTGTCCCACGCCTGTGCATAAGAAGTATCATATGATGATGGATGTATACATGTGCATGCGCGCACGACTCAATCCATCCATCCGCCTTGTGGGCACGTGCATGTGTGACAAATGAATGAAGCAGCTGGTCAAGGTTTTGTTGCAACAAGCCAAGGTAGCGTGCCCAAGGTGAACATGTCCGCGTCTCTCGTCGAGCATTGAACCTCGAGCAGAAACATGAGCCGAGGGATGAGGAGAAGCATGAGCAGCAATCCCAGCTGCGCTTCAGAAAAGGGGGAAGAGACCGCCTGGCGCATCCGCCGTCACCACACTCTGTACCCCAGAAGGCACGCCGAAATTCCCAAGCCCGGATGGTCCAGAGAGTAAAGCCTCGCACGGAAACGCAGTCCTTGACGCCGGACGGGACGGCCCGTCCCGCCTGCCTTGTGATGGGGAAACAGATCTGCACGGTACAATGAAGGCCAAAACTGTAACTACCCCACGCAACATGATTACCATGCCCGTCTGATTCGAAGCAGAGCCAGATATTGTTTTGCGGAATCAAAAAAAAAGAAAAAAAAAAGAATAATAAAAAGAATAATAAAAAGAAAAAAAAAAGAAAAAAAAAAGGGCCGCCGGTAGGCCCACCGGAGGCCCGGAGGGAAATTTGAAAACATGGGATCATTTCAAGCGGCTCTTGTTTACTACAAGAAAGGAGTCTGCCGGAGCGGCCCCCCAAAGGGGACATCAGACATGCAGGATTATTTCAAGCGGCTCTTGTTTCGTATAGTGAAGGAGTCTGCCGGAGTGGCCCCCCAAAGGGGACATCAGACATGCAGGATTATTTCAAGCGGCTCTTGTTTCGTATAGTGAAGGAGTCTGCCGGAGTGGCCCCCCAAAGGGGACATCAGACATGCAGGATTATTTCAAGCGGCTCTTGTTTACTACAATGAGGGAGTCCGCCGGAGGCGGGAGCTCGCCGCAGGCGGCCCCCGGCAGGGCCCCCGGAGGGACACCACGCAAGCGGAACACATATTTGCGAGACGAAAAGGGCGTCGCGGAGCCTCGGGCGTGTTTTAAACGAATGGACGCCCATGGCATCATCGTACGATGCACATGGTAGCTCGCTCCGTCGCAATTTCACCACGGCTCTCCATGTACGGGCGAAAAAAAAAAAAAAAAAAAAAAAAAAAAAAAAAAACAAAACAACCATGGCTAGGCTACTGCGTAATCTCCAAGTCGGGGACCTTGCCGTTCGAAAACCTCTCCTTGTACGCGGCATACAACGTCTCCACCTCCTCCACATACAAGGCGTGGTACCGATCGATGACATGCTGCGGCGGGACCTCCCCCTCCCCATACACCTCGTTGACCTGGATCGGCCTCCCGACAACAATGTTGACCGCGCGGCGATACGGCATCAGCCCCAGGTCGTAGTTGAGGAGGCCCCGTCCGTGCAGGGCCGGAATGGTAAACTTGAAGACGCGGAGGAGAATCATCTGCGTGCGACGCACAAGCGGGTGCGTCTGGGGACTCAGCTGATCGTAGAGGTCGTTTTCGCCAAAGCCGATGACGGGGACGAGGTCGGCGCCCGCCCTGAGCGCGAGCTTGACGAAGCCCTTGCGGGCCCCGAGGATGAGGCGCAGCGCACCGGGCCTCGCCTCGAGCGACTCGCGCGCGCCACCAATGACGATGGTCACGGCGCGGCCGCGGCCGTCGTCACGGGCACCGCCCCCGGAGAGGATATTGCGGATGGACTCCTTGGAGACGGAGCGGACGCCCATGGCGAGGAGCCAGTCGCGGTAGAAGGGCAGGCGGAAGTTGGAGTCGAGCGTCAGGAGGCTGTTGGTGACGCCGGGGAACTTGTCGGCGAAGCCGAGCGCGTTGGTGGCGAAGGCGCTCCAGGCGCCGTGGGAGATGATGCCGTGGGGGTGGTACCCCAGGATGTAGCGCCGCGAGGGCGGCAGGTCGAACGTCTTGTGGAGCCGCGCGGGGAAGTAGCCTGCGAAGAGGCGCCAGAGGGGGAGCCCGCGCAGCCGCTCGCTGCGGTACGAGAGCGTGCCGTCCGTGGCGGCGCCGGAGAGCGAGAGGTGGAGGAGGTAGAGGAGGAGGACGGGCCACATGAGGGGGTTGGCGCAGCTGAACCAGAAGAGGGAGACCATGACGATGATGGACGTGCTGTGGAAGAGCACGGCCGCCGTCTGCATGCGCCGCTGGAGGGGCACGCGCAGCGGCGCGAAGCGGATGCCGGCCGCGGTCCAGGCCTGTCGGTCGTCGTCGGGGGGGAGGTCCGGGTAGGGGGTGTGTCGGTCGTCGTCGGGGGGGAGGTCCGGGTAGGGGGTGTGGTTGCCGTTTGCCATGGTAGCCTGGCTGTCGTCTCGGGCTAAAGAAAAAAAAAAAAAAAAAAAAAAAGGAACAATAGGTCGTTAGCAAACAAAAAAAACAAAAAAAACAAAAAAAAGAAGCACCCCGTCTGTGAGGATCGAGACCGCGCCGCGGGATGTGCCGGCGGGATACCAGGGCCGGTGTTTGCCTGCCCGGCGGCGCCAGATGCCGCGTCGACGTTCGTCACCAGACGCGGTCAACGAACGAACGAACGACATGGCCTCGGGCTCATCCAGCCGGGCTCATCCAGCCGGGCTTATCCAGCCAGGCTCCTCCAGCCGGGCTCATCCAGCCGGGCTCCTCCAGCCGGGCTCATCCAGCCGTCGGCCGTGCACTCACATGGTCCTTGCCGCGGAGACGCTGCGCGTGCCGTCTGCGCGGCCGCCATCTCGCGCTCACGTCGCGACGCGCAGATGGACTTGGGGGTTCCGCGAGGGGGTTCCGCGAGGGGGTCGCGCTGGACCGAACACGTCTTCAAGAGGCCGAGACGCGCGCGGCAACGAGGCGGACGGAGCAAGCAAGTGAGCACCCGGGGTTCGTGACCCCTGCGGCGAATGAACCACAACAGAGCCCGCTTGGCCGACGAGACCAAGACGGGAAAACGACGTGATGGACAAATTGACCGCAAAAGCGCAACTCAAGACGGGAAAACGACGTGATGGATGAATTGACCGCAAAAGCGCGACTCAAGACGGGAAAACGACGTGATGGATGAATTGACCGCAAAAGCGCGACTCGTCTCCTCTTTTTCCTTTCCCTTCTCCCTCGCCCCCCTCGCGTCCCACTCAATACGACGGGCACCTGCCTCCCTCCAAGGTCGAGGCTCCTCCTGCTCCCGCCAGCCGCACGAGAAGCACGTCAAGGCCCCAAGTGGTAACCATCGAGGCACCAAGCACACATGGAGCATGACGAGCTTTTACCACGCAGTCACGACTCGTCAGTCGACGTCGCGCACCCTCTCCATACACCCCATGCCCGCATCTCAGATGCCCCTCGTCGCAGCTGCAACCGAGCAGACTCTTTCCCGGAATCGGCCCTCGGCCGTCTAAATACGCCACACACAACCCAGCTTCACGTTGCAAGAGACAACACATCCATCATATACATGGTCATCATACCACGGCACCCGTCCCCCCAACGCGAGCTCCAGCACGCCCAAGGAGGCATACAAAAGTCGTCATTCTTTCCGCTAGGCATACACTAAGCCAGCAAATACCACCATCACGCGCAACCCGAGGGTCGTCAGAAAGGAAAAGAAAACAATCGTCAAAAATGGTGATACATACATAGTAGCATATCACCACAGCCATGCCGTCTTCTTGACACCAGGAAAAACAATCCAACAAACCTTCCAAATCCCCGACCGATAGCTAGATTCCCCGGGACCCTGTCATTGATGCAGAGTAAAAAAGAACAAACTCCAGGCGACCAACTGCGGGCTGCGCGCACTCGGCTCCGGCCAAGCCTGGGCCATCACCCAGGGCCGGCATGCTTTCTCACCGCCTTCCCGTGAGCCTCTGTCAAAATGACAGCGAGCATGTGACCCCATGCTTGCATACATGTTCTCACCCTGCCTGGGCACCATCCCGGTCCAGAACCTCAAGCTGCTTCTTCAGACTCGTCACTTCGTGGTCGAGACTAGTCACCTTGTCTGATAAAGTCTTGATCTTGTCTTCCAGCAGCCTCATGTACTCCCACACGCTCGGGTCACTTTGCGCAAACATGTTGCCACTGTCGACGGCATTTTGCGTCCCGCTCGGTGTCCGCCCATGCGTGTATGAGCCAGAATTGGGCCCTGCGAAGCTTGGATGGGATAGTGCTGGCAGTTTCGGCCGAGCTTGTCCGCTGTGCGGAGAAGCCAAGTCCGAGAGCCGCCTGCCCATCCGCTGCTGCTGCTGCTGCTGCTGCTGCGAAAACGGTTGAGACATGCTGGGGGATTTTTGCCGCGCCAGATCCGTAGTCTCGTGACCTGGTAACCCTGGACTAAGGGGTCTAGGACTCTCCGTCATACCCGTGTGCGAGTACATGCCGGCGCCTCCGCTGCCTCCGGGGACAGAGGAAACGCTCGTGTTGGCTGTGTGGATGCCGTTCATGCCGTCGGGCACGCTCGATGAGCCTGTTGTCCCCAGCTGGCTCTGCTGACCGGCATGATTCGGGGGATACAGGCTGCTTGCGGCAGCTCGCGGGCCAACCGGGGGATACGTGCGAGAATGTGCAGCGTAGCCGTCGCCAGACGGGTGCTGTGCGCCGATGCCAGAGAGGCTCTGATGTCGCAGCTCGTCGTCATCGGCGTTATCGTAGGCTACGCCCGACATGTTTGAGTCGTCCCCTTCCCCCATCGTTCCGTCCAAGTCGTCTCCGTCCGCAAAGCTGCCCATGCTAGCTCGTCGGCCCGCGCATCCTCCCGCACCTTTGCTATGACGGGCCAATGCATCGCCTCTCGCAAACTTTCGATCGCATTTCGCGCAAATGTGTGGCTTCTCGCCCGTGTGAAGTTTTCCGTGTCTCTTCAAGTCGTGAAGGCGACGGAACCGCATCTGGCATTCTGTACATACATACGGCTTCTCTTGACTGTGTGTCAAAAGATGGCTCTTGAGATTGTGATGGCGTGTGAACTCGGTACTGCAGTAAGGGCATTTGTGCTTCTTTGCTCCATGTGCTGGCGGGGAGTCCTGACCCTGGCCCGGGCTGGGAAAACTCATGCCACGGGCTGGAGGCTCAACAAGAGCAGCAGCCGCCGTCTGGAGAGGTCCGGGGTACGACAGCGAGCCAGGTTGATGCTTCTCACCCGGTGACAAGTTTTCTTGGTTGTGAACCTGATCATTCTTTGTCACGTCCACATCCATCGCGGTCGGACTTTCCGCGACCGAGGTCAACGCCGCCGAATTCGCGTTTGTCGTGCGGCCAAAATCTTCGTGATCTGCGGAGCGCGCGAGGTCTCCGGTGGCCATGGAGAGAGCCGAAGCTGCCTTGACAGCAGGTTCCATGCTTGCAGTCGGCGCCACCTGCGCAGCATCAGACGGGCGGCTCATGGCCGTCTCTGAGCCTAGTAATAAGAATTTGAGAGCCGCGTGGGATAGGTTGGGGGTCGTGGGAGGCGAGGCAGACGTCCGGTCCTGGACCTGACGACGACGCTCGTCTTCCAATGCGGCAGCGCTAGTCGAAGGAACCACGGCTCGTGCAGCTGTCGCGAGGGAAATTCGAGCAACCTTGGAGGGTGAGCCAAGAGTATTGACTAGATCAATACCCTGCGGGCGCGGAGAAGCGGGTTCCCAGTCGCGTGGTCTTTTGTTCACTCTCGCGACGTCGTCAGATGGGATGGAAGGGATCAGCTTCGGTTGAGAGGGCGTTGGGAATTCTATGGCAAGAGCCCCGGTGCTCAATGCCATAGAATACGAAGGAAGCCTCGGATGCCAGAACTGAGGCCGTCGTTTCTGATTCTCCGGATTTCTGCTCGGGATCGCGACTCGAGATACTTGACCTCATGGGAACATTGTTGAGCCTAGCTCGCGGCCGTGGAGTGTGGCTGAAGAACGTGGCGAGAGCTGTCGTTTAGGGCTTTTTTTTTTTTTTTTTTCTTCCTCTTCTTCTTCTTCTTCTTTTTTTTACCCTGCCCCGGATGTCGCAAACCTAGTGTCGGTTTGTATTATTATTTATAAGAGACGAAAAAAAAAAGGTCTTGCAGCTTTGTGCATTTGATTGCGTCCTGAGTAGGATGACCTGAAAGCTATTTGCTGACGTGCTTAATGTTGATGGAAGTTGCATAAAGAAAGCCAAACGTGGACGTCGGGAAGATGAGAGAGTAAGTGCGAGAGACAGTTGAGCGAGACTGACTGGCTGCTGTTGATTGACAAGAACTGGGGCGCAGCGTGCACGTACATGCCTAGTAGCACTTGCTGTAGGTGCTGCTTTGGCGGTACTTTACAGTACTTTACAGTCCTGTACAGTGTTGTAGATGCACAGCAACAAGCACGGCAGGCGCAATCCACGGAATCTCAGGGCTGGTGGGAGAGCAAGTGCAGTGCAGTCGGGTGGGTGGCATGGACGTGTCAGCAAAAAAGAAGGCCTCAGGTGCTGGGCCGCAGAGACAAGTGGCTCGCAATGGGACTCTCTGATTGGAAAGCAGACCGGACATCGGCGGATCCTGTCACTCGCAGGTGAGCGAGGAAGCGAGGAAGCGAGGAGGGAGGACAAGGCAGGGAAGGGAAACAAGGCAGAAATTCTGCCAAAAGTGGAGACAGCCAGCCACAGCAACCAAACGCACCACGCAGTGGCACGCACACACACACACACAAGGCGATACGGACAGAAGAGAAGAGACGTGGCTTTTCTCCCCCAACTTGGCCGTCGGTGAGGCAGAGGCATTCAGCGAAAGACTTGTCATGATGCCAGACAGGACATGCCCTCTTATCATCCTGCATCGCAAGGGCTCTACTTGTCAATGACAATGACCAACGCCAATAAGGGGCTCTGCGAAGCACGTGAGCATGATTGTCTGCCAGTGCTGTAGTGCCCGAAAGCCTGTCAGGGCTGCTCACGATGTTGATCGCTCCGGAAACAATTTCCTACCCAACGTATGCCGTCCTGTCTGGTATGAATAGTAATGAATGCCTGCTCTGGGGCGGGCTGGAAATCTGCATCGATCGACGCTGTGGCTGTCTCAAAATCCTACCAAGAACCAGAAACTGGTGTCGTCATGCCATCAGCAGCCTTGGAGCCTGTGCGCGCCTTGGTTGGAGGGGAAAAAAAAAAAAATGAAAAATGAAAAGCGCGCACACAACTACAACTGCATGTACGTACATTCTGTTCGCCGACTGCGGGCCGCGGTTCATCCGCAGTTTTCCAGGTCAGGCGTCAACACCTGTCGTCTGCTCCAATCCATCCATCCTGCTGTTGCAGATGGGTAAGAGTATGAAGTATGCTATGATGGGTGCTCTAATGGCCACGTTGACCTCGGTTTGCGCCAGCCACGTTGATCGGCATCCAACAAGAGTCGTGGCTCGTCGGCCTGTTCTGCGACACTGATGATTCAAACCAGACGTTACTTGTTTACCCGGTTGAGCCATTCACCACCCCTTATTGCTGTCTGGTGCCGCCAGCTGTCAACCATGAATCCGGCACGTCAGCGCGAAAAAGGTGGAAATGGCGTCATGGACCCGAATACCCTCACATGGCATGCTAGCAGTCACCATTATAGCTGAAAGGAGTAATAAAACTAGGCCAAATCTACTACATGACAACCACTTGCGTTATTGGTCCTGTTACCTCAATTCTCATGAGAATATTTTGCCCTAGGAGCAGCTCTTTCGGCATCGGCGGGCGTTTCACAATCTTTAGCTCCCTGCCATTTTTCACGGCACACAAGAGGCCACGTGAGTTGTGGCTGTCGAATAGGGACAGATGTACCATAAGAGCGGCCGCGAAAGGGGACAATTGACGTTGCGACGCAAATGGACCATGGCCGCCAAGAAAACAGGGATGAAAACGACGGGTTGGGAGTGGACGAGGGCAGCGACAAGCAACTGGGCAATGCAAGAATGCAACGAGCAAACAAGTCCAGGTTCCTTTGTGCTTTGTTTTTCTCTCTCTTTCGCCATTGCGGTAAAAAGCGCGACTGGGCAATTTACATGTCTATATATATAAGTATGTACATTACATATGGAGCTGAAAACGTTCATGACCAGCAGATTAGATTAGATGAATTAGCCTCATTTCGCTCAGCGCCGTGCGACAACTGTCGAAGAGCCTTTGTTGGAAAAAGAGTCCAAGTGGTCAGTCACCAATGGTTCTGCCGAGGTGGCCAGCTCACACCCCCCCCTTCCTTTTTTTTTTTTTTTTTTTTTTTTCTTAAAGAAAGGCAGGGATTATCTTGGCTCGTAACTGGTCGCCGATGGAGCTATTCACTCCCGATGGCGCCGGTTTTTTTTCCTTCAAAGGAAGGACGGGAGAACTCAAATTGTTTGCGTAACGAGGTCCTCCACAAATGGGTCAGGCCCCGGTACCTGCGCGCGCCCAAGCGCCAGGGGCTGGTGTCGACCAGCCCCCGGGCGTCTGTAGGCGTGTGCGGTGTGCGCTGCGACGCACGCACGACTCGCCGGTGATGGTATAATCCGACCATCCGTCAAAATCATCAATTTTTGCGAGTTTGTCACGTCTCTGAGATGTACTTACGTGGTACACGTGACGGCAGTGCCGCCCTGGTATTGAGAACGCTCTTTTCCCTCTGTTGCATCTGGTCGGGCAAGGTGTCCAGTCGCGTGACGGACGTGTTAGGTCAAGAGACCCCACATCAACAACACCAAGTGAGTCGTATCGCCGGTATTGCTGGCCCATCCAGTACTTGGTACGTACATGCATGCACAGTTCAACTGGTCTTCAGCTTGTGCGTGAGCAAAAGAACGACTCCTTGGAGGCACGCTTGCGCGGGCGAGAAATGGCGCTGGACTAGCCACAGCGCTAGACCCTTTTCATACTACGGCTTGTCCATTGGTTCGGTAGACCGCCCCTTTTCTGTCCCTCTCCAGTCTCGACAAGAAAAGGAAGAAGAGAAAAAAGGGCGAGGAGAAAAAAGACAAAAACAAAAGAGAGCGGCTGCCCAACGTTTTTCAGGAACGTTGTGCTAAAACCCGGCGATGCAGAGCGAATTTTGAGTTTGCTCACTACATCATGTATGTATGTGGCCGCATGTGGCTCTCAACCCAACAGCATGAAGCATGAACCCAGTTCCCATCTCGGTCTTGTGTGTGCAAGATTCATGCACCGCCCACATCCTTCCTCTCCCCTGCCTTTGCCTCACGGTGCTGGGCCACACTTGGCCACACTGGGCCACACTGGGCCACACTGGGCCACACTGGGCCACACTGGGCCACACTCGGCACTTGCCCATGCATGTGCAGTCTTCGTCGTACCACCTTTCACCCACGTGTCTGGGGATGGCGCTCAGGGGGCAGAGCCGAACAAAGGGAAACACTACATCCTACATCACATCCTGAACTGCATATACACATGGGAAAAGCGCGCATGCGCACCAGCCGACCACGGCGATTTGCGGGTGGGCGTGTGGAAGAGGAGAGAGTCTTAGGTTTACGAGACTGTGTCCAAGTACATTCATACTGTACTGTATGTAAGGATGTACATTCCTACCTTGGCAGCTTACCGAAATGTAAGAGCGTTCCTGGCAGGCGCGATGGCCTCCCTGGCCACCCCCCCCCCCCCTCGGCCGTCCATCTGCGACGCCAGGCACAGACTAATTTCCCCTGCTTCTCCTCCTCCTCCTCTCCCAAGGCCCACGACCCTCTCTCTCCCCCTTTGGCTATGGCGGCCCCGTCGGCCCATGGCCAGGCCCCCCCCCCCTCCCCTGGGGGTCTGGTCTGAAATGGTTCTCATGGCTGTTTATCACAATTACGGTTCCTCTCCCCTTTTGCATCCTGCTTCGCCTCCTGCTTCGCCTCCGTACTTTGCTGGTTTTTGTCGTGAACCTCCTCGCATTCCGTACTTCCAACAGAGGGTTCAGGCTCTCTATCACACTCCTTAGTCCTGGTCGATCGCCTCATAACGCTCCTTTTATCTCAGCTGTGTTTGACACAAGGTCTTAGGACTTGCGAAACATACATTATTCAGAAAGGTGCGTCTTTTTGCATGCAAGGAAGCCCAAGTAGCCTCCTCGACACGATCCGCGTGGTGTCCCGGGAGAAATCACATTTCGCAAAAGACTTGACGGACAATGGAAGGACTTCGTCGGCCAGCATCTACAAAATGGCGCAGCAAACATGGCTAACGTGACCGTAAAGGCAACAAGAAACCTCACTTTGGCGACAGTCCAAATGAAGAGCCTCGCTCACCTTGCCATCGCGGCGACCCTGGCTATCGGTGCCACAGCCAATTCACACCGGCGCTTGCACCGTCATGCCAAGAAGGATGCTGTTAAGAATGGCGCTCCCGACGGCGTACAGGTCGTTTACCAGCTCGAGGGCAAAATCTTGGATACCAGCCAGGCCGAGGCTGGCCTGAAGGATGGTGATTACGTTGTTGTCGGCGAGTCAACTCCTCCGCCACCTCCACAAGCCGCTCCCCAGGTACCGGCGGCCGCCGCCGTAAAGCCTCTTGGTGCTCAATTCCTCGAGAAGCCGGCCAGCTCCCCGAATCCCGACCCGAAGCCCGACCCCGAGCCGGCGCAGCCCGACCCCAAGCCGGCGCAGCCCACGACTCCTTCAAAGCCACTGCCGAAGCCCCAGCCTGGGAAGTCCGGCAACCCGGGCGGCAACCCGGGCGGCAACTCTGGCGGCAACTCCGGCGGCAACTCCGGCGGCGACAACGGCGGAAACCAACAGGGTATTGGCCTCGATAGGCCGTTTCCCAGCGGCCAAATCCCATGCTCCGAGTTCCCGAGAGATTACGGTGCCATCTCCCTGGGCTGGCTCCACTTGGATGGGTTTTCCGGTATTCAATGTGTTCCCGGCTTCTCCAAGGACGCTCTGAGCATTAGCAACATCGTTACCGGTATCCCTGGTGGCCATTGCACTCCAGGATGCTACTGCTCGTACGCGTGCCCAGTCGGATACCAGAAGACGCAGTGGCCCAAAGCCCAGGGATCCAAAAAGGAATCTGTCGGCGGTCTACTCTGCGACGCAAATGGCTTCCTTGAGCTCACACGCGACGGCTTCAACACACTCTGTGAGCTTGGTGCTGGTGGTGTGACTATCCAAAACGACCTCGACGAAGGTGTATCAGCCTGCCGAACCGACTATCCTGGAACTGAGAACATGGTGATCCCGACTTGGGCTGGACCACACTCGTCCGTTGAAGTGACCAATCCTATCCAGAATGAGTACTACCAATGGGATGGTAAAGCAACATCCGCCCAGTACTACCTCAACAAGAAGGGTCGTGCACCCTATCAGTGCTGTCTCTGGAATTGCGCTTTTGACCCCCTGGGTTGTGGTAACTGGGCTCCTGTCATCCTTGGCGTTGGCCAAGCAGCAGATGGCAACAACTACGTCTCCATTTTCCCAAACACGCCCACTAGTTTTGCTAGCGCGGACTACAACATTAGACTTGAGGGCGACGTCGGCAACCAAGTATGCCAGTACATAGATGGAGTCTGGTCCAACCCTCAGGGTTGTACTGTAAGTTGGTCCACGTGAATATTGAATGATGCAAGTACTAACTAGCAATCTCAATAGGTCGCTGTGGGCAAGGGCCGCAACATTAGGATTCACATATTCTAGATTGGCCAAGTTTCCTAGTCTCTTTGCGTCAATCTTGGTCCAGTCTTTTTTTTTAAAAACTCTTTTATTTTTTGGATCTTCGTGTCATATACTTCTCTTCAATGCGCCAGATAGAACGAACGACAGGGGTCGAGACAGCTCAAGCTAGATGACGCAAACAGAAGGGTAGCGGTTGGATAGATTCAGTGGAAGGGTGATGATGGCCACGAATTCAGCAAGCTTGGCAATCGACGGCCCGGTGCTCTTTTGGCCCATGGCCCGTGGCTCGTGGCCCTCGTTTCTGCTATGCTGGCCGTTTTGGTTTTCACAGTACCTGTATGCTTTTTTTTATTAGTTGTTTGCAATGCAGGTGAATATTTGTCCATTTTGTGTCGGTACATGTTGGTGGTGGCGGCTGGTCCAGCAGGTTGGGTGCTGGCGCCGGGAGTCATGTAGAAGGAGAAAGAAAGAAGCAGGTCTTCTTCTGCTTTCGTCTCTGCGTGCCACGTGTAATTTGCTGTTTTTGCAATATAATTCTTGTCCCACCTTTTGCATGGTATGAGGTTCGCTCGTGCTTGGTGTTGGAGATGGTATTCGTGCCGTACCGTTCAGAACGTGTCCTTGGTATGAATCTTTTCCCCTGCTGGTGGGTCGTTTGAGCGAGAGGGGGGGCATTTACAAGACGCGACGATGATTGTGATTTCATTCTTGATCTTGACTGTCTGCGTAGTGGTGTGGTGCGCCTTGTGATGTGATGTGATTCACGTCATGGTGCTTTTTGCGAAGCGAACATGGGGCTATTTATGAACATGGCTTATGCTCCTCTTTCTCGCCCTCTCTTTCCTTCTCTCCTCCTTTACTCCTTTCTTGCCTCTCCTCTCTTTCTTTCTTTCTCTCTTTC
>AFQZ01001295.1:0-13365 GCA_000222935.2 Aciculosporium take MAFF-241224
GGAAACCGGGTATGGCAAAAAATCAGTTGGTTTGAATGAAGAGCTGGATTGGCCAGCTCATGCCCAGCGAATTGCCCCCATTGTGGCATGGCTAGTACTCGGACCCCAAACAGCCATGCGCTGGACAGATCCGAGGCAGCCAGGCTGGCTACTTGCGAAGTCCCACCTTGTCTGCGATGGTCTTCCAGAACCGGCCCTTGGCATCTTGGCTTCGCCCCCTCGCCATGACCGCATCGCGCTGCATGGGTCCGACAATGTCCTCGTCACCCCGGCCGGGGAACTTGCCGTCCGCATTGAGTGACTCCAGCATTTGTGGCACGGCGCTCGGGAGACAATCCTCAACGCGCCGCCACTCGAGCTCAGCAAGAAGATCGTCTTGCGCTGGCTGGCGACCAAGGGCTGCGGCGTTGGAGCTGCTCGACCGTCCGCGTCCACGCCCGCGGCTTTGGTTACGAGACGCCGTGTTAGGTCCCAAAGTCGAATGGCCCGAGTTCCTGAGTACGCCTTCCAATATGGTCCTCCATCGTCCCTCAATCTCGGCCCACTTTGCCTCGGTGAGAACATAGATTTTGCTCGTCTGCCCATAGTTCTCGCCTGTTCGCACCAGGTGCTTCGTGTAATTGACGCGCGCGAGATCCCAATGCTTGCGGAACTTGATGATTGCGTCCGGGCCAAAGCCGTCCAGCTCATACGGCTGCGGTGAAATGGTGAAGTTGGCATGCCCAAGCCGGTCGGACCACTCATCATGCTCTTGCAGGATGGCTGGGAGGACAAGGGGGAGCTCGGCGGTGCTTGCCACCCTGCGCAGGGATGAGGACGACGGACATGCACTCAGGGGCGGGCGGGCAAAAGGAGGCGTCGGCACAAGCGTGGGCGACAAGGGGGGTTCCATTGCTGCTGGGCACGATTCAATCTTGGGTGACTGTAGCGGCGACTCCTTGGGCGGCAGCGCCAGGGCGCTGCCCACCAGCGGAGGGAGCAGAGGAGTCGTCGCCATGGACCGATCGCGTGCCAGATTGGAGCGATCCTCGGCCGTCAGGTTGATCCCCAGGCCAGCTTCGGCATCGTCGCCAAGGCTATAGAGAGACGACGTGTTTGACGACATGGGTGGCGACATGGCCTCGAGGGATTGTTCAGCCGTATTGGAAGCAGACACCGATGACGACCGGCTGCTTGCTGCCTCGTGTGAGAGGACATTTTCAACGCTCAGACACACCGTCGGCGAGGCTCTCAGAGTGGCACGCTTGCTGGATTGCCACCGCCGAATGGTCGGCATGCGCGAGCCCAGCTTCGATGCGAACTCGGCAAAGGCCGCCTCGGCGGCATTGCGCTTTTTCCGGCCAGGCTGAGTGTATGTAACGCATTCTCCGTCGCTGAGAAAGCCCATGTCGTAGTCGATATCAAACTCGGAGACAAAGTCGGCCCTGTCCTCTGCTTCCACGCTGTTGCGATGGCTGCAAGCTTGGTCACCTACGTGGCATCAGAATTAGCCTCTGCTCTTCAACATCACGATGCTAGGCGGGGACCGTGAGTAAATGCGGGCAAAGGAGGAAGGAGTCAATTCGTACATAGGCAGCTATACAAGCCAAAGCTATCTGTATCTGTCGATAGGGCTTCCGTGTCGTCATGTCGCTGCTGCATCGGATCCTCCTCCTCGACATCTGCCAGGTGTCGCACGCTAGACACGGTACTGGCCAGAGACGGCGAGGACGGGCAGTCTGGTTGCGCCTGCATTGGCAATTCCAGCGACGACGACGAGCCTGAGAAGCGCGGGTGGCTATTTGGCGAAAACACGGGCGTCACAGGCGAGACAATGTCAGAAGAAGACGAATTGGCCGCGGGATCAGCGTATGGAAGCTCCATCTGGTCGAGGTTCATCGTGGTCGACGACGGCGCGTCTGCTGCCGTCTGTCGCTGTCGTACCAACTGTGGCAGAAGCAGTGGCTTCAGGCGAGGCGACATGCCTGCAAAGCGTCGAGGCCTGTCAAGGTCACAAACAATGTGACGGACGGCGGTGCGTGCCCGTGGAATAATGTTGCTTATGCCAACTGTGGATGAGGAGTAAGAAGAAGGAGACTTTATGTGGCAGGCTCAATGGGGGAAGATATGACGAGCGGACGGACGGACGGGGCGTTTGATGCTTGGTGACGATTTTTCCTGTGTTTGCTGGGCGGGCTCCGATGTCAGACTCCAACGTCGTTTCGTTTGAGAAGCCAGCATGGGCCGACGCGGCTTGACGGGGAGTGGGCTTTGGTGGAGTATTTTGTGCTTTTTTTTTTTTTTTTTGCTGCTTTTCTGTTTAAAGCTTCTCCGGCACAAGGCAAGCACAAACACAACACGCTGGCGCGCTCCACTCTGTCAATGCAGCCCCCCTACCGCGTGAACGGACTTGAGACCAGGTTTAGAAGTTGCGGAAGAATAGGAAAAGCGGGCTTGACTAGGACCAGAACGACCGTGTAGGAACAGCAGAGTCGGCAACTGAATTCTTCTGCTACCGGGCAAGACTTGTCCGTGCCTGATGGTGGCTGCTGGTTGGTGCAATTGTGGCCGCCTTTGTTTTTGTTTTTGTTTGGTGCCGAGGACGCAGGGGGAGGGGGGTGTTTGCAGTCCACAAAGAAAATTCTGGGAGTCTTGTTGGACCAAGAAGAGCCAGCCAGCTACCAAGTACTTTTGAGCGGAACACTTGGTAGTAGGTATACTGCACGGGTAGCTTAGGTAGTAGGTAAGTAAGTAGTTGAGGCTTGTCGTCGGGGCTGGCTGCTGTTGCTGCTGCCTCTGTTGCTGCTGCCCCTGTTGCTGCTGCCTCTGTTGTTGCTGCTGCCTCTGTTGCTGCTTGCTGCCTCTGTTGCTGCTGCCCCTGTTGCTGCTGCCTCTGTTGCTGCTTGCTGCCTCTGTTGCTGCTGCCTCTGTTGCTACGGCTGGCAGGCCTGCCACACACCCAGCAGGAGGACAATGGGAGACAAGAGAGAGAGGCTCGGCTTTGTTTGTTTTTTTCTTGTCGATGTTGTCTTCGGAGGACGTGGTGGAGAGGCAGACGCAAAGACTCCTCGGCAGAGTATTTTTAGGCGCCGACGACGACACCGTATATGTATGTACCGCATAGCCACCAAAAGGGCACTGGGTCTGAACAATCGACGAGGCGGGTAGACAAGAACAAGACGCCCAACGCGAGCAATCATCTGGGGGTGCTGCAGGTCCACGTGCTGGGTTGGCGTACGCCATGTACATGTCCGCGCAAGTAAAGTAGGTATGTAGGTAGGTAGGTATGTATCTACCTAATGTACGTGCTGTAGTAGCGAGCGGCCGCAGAACAGGTTGGTGGTTGGTGCCCTCCGTCCGTCCGTCCCGTCTGATGCTCTCTCCATTGAAATGTTCTCGAGTCGCTTGAGGGCGGGCCGGCCTGAAATGAAGAGAAATCCGTCCCGCGCGCCTTGTGCGCCACAAGCTTATTCTCGCTGCGGGTGCCGGAAGTGGATGCGGCGCTCTGCGTTTCTGTGTCGATCCTGTCCTCATTTGCGAAGCTCCCGAGCATCTCGCCCATTGTGGCCGGACCTCCAGGTGGCGACAAGTTTGTGGAGGGCGGATGTGACGAGACGCGGGAGGCGGCACGTGAGGATCAACCCCCGAGACAAGCTCGACTTGCAAAGCTGTGTCTGGTAGCGATCAAATTCTATCAAGATCACGAGTGGAGGCTTGGGACGTGATACCTGCCCGCCTTGCTCTTCTCTTTTCTCTGGGCCCTTTGCTCTGGACAATACGAGTCCGTGATGGTGAGACGGCGGAACCAGCTGGAACATTCCCCACCAGCAGCCACGCTGCTGCGCTCCTGCCCACTTGGGATCGTGAGAACGGACCAGACCAGACACACAGACAGCTTCGGTTCTTATCGATTGATTCGCCAAACTGGCCAGCAATCACCTCGTGCTTGGGCACCTGAACCGCAGCGTTGTCTTTTTCATCACTTTATCCGTAACAACGCAACCACAACAAGGTGGATTGCAGACTGGATGGTGGTAAAGCCCACACCCGTGCAGGACGCAGCATGGCAGAGCCGTTACCCATTGCAGAACCATCCCGACCCAGCACGAAAAGCACACAGCATCTTCCTATCATTATTATTAATTATTTTCCGGGGGGTTACAGGAGTCTGTTTTTCTCCATGCAGGAACCAACCGAATGATACATGATTTCAAGCCACTTGCACAGCCAGCATAAGTCATCCCCAACAAGCCAAAAAAAACAAGGGAAAAAAAAAAAAAAAAAAAAAAAAACCGGACTGTATGGCCATGTACATATCCTCCAACGTCTTATGGTCGTCGAGGTACAGTTTGGACTCCTGCTAATCTGGGTGCCTTTAGCCACCGAATACAGGCTGCCAAAATACATTTCGCCAGCCTCAGGAACGTACTTGCTCGAATGCCAGTTTGACTTTGACAGGATAAACACGAGGTTCATCGATATGGCTGCTCTTGGGTCTTGACACGGTTTGTCCCGCGCCGCGTTTCCTGTACACCATGACGTCGCCGCAACTATAAGCAACCTCCCCACATATATACGCTGGCTTATCATTTCCTGCTTCACGTTGCGCGCAGCAAGAGCAGCTGGTTGCAGCAGTGCCGCTCTGTTGAGTGACTGAAGCAGCGGGGAAAGTCCAAACGGCTGTACAGTCATGCTACTGATGGCTATTCCGGGGACAACAACATGCTTAGCTTGCCACTATTGTCGGATTCGTACGAATATACGAGTGTATTTTTGTTTTTTTTTTTTTTTTTTTTTTTTCGTTTCCCCCTCCAAGGTTCAAGGGTCCATTGCGGCGGTATAAGTATAGGCATATTCCGATTGGTTCCATCATGATTGGTCCCGCTGCAGTTCGCCTCGTATCCGATTGCGCGCAACAAGTATTGATTCACGTCTGTCTCGTCTTGCCGCGGGTTGCGTCTTGTGCGGGCATCATCAACCACTCCTGATTGACTGTACGGAAAATCAGGGTCTGTTGTATGACTGCAACATGTGTCCATCTGTTAATCAGATGGACAACATGTATATACACGAGTCCGATTCGCAGGCTGGGAGAAAATTCCACGCGGCCCTGTTTGTGACCACCAAATAGGGTGTCAAAAGGGTTCTTGGCCCATGCAAAGCAGCCGTCACATGTCCCTGTGGTCAAAGATGCTCCCCATGCTAATGGTATGGTATGCAAGCGGGCGGTTGGACCGCACATACGTACATACATGTGTATGCACAAGACGAGATGATGATGAGATGGGGGCAACTGTTGCAGTCGGACAACAGTGGCCGCTGCGAGGATTTCGTGGAGATGCGGCGAACCAGACAAGACACTCTGCCTATGTAGAGAAAGTCGGCCCATCGAACCACCTGCTGCATTTAGCGGCCTACCATGATTCGTCTTGCTGTGACCAAGTCAGCGACGAATGCATGTTTCAACGCCATGGTGGTATTTCTGCACATGATCAAGTTTAGGCATCATGACTGGAAGTCGTGTACATGTACAGGCGTCTGCTAAAGATGAAGTACTGCACAGGTCCTGTTGGTTGTAAGAGGGCATCAGGGTCTTCCGATGATTCCGATCATGGTCGTCCAGCTGTTTGTCGGACCGAACGGATCTCTTGCATACCTGACCGTTTGTGATGGCGGCTGCCATGTAGCAAATCCGATGCAGGTGGCACATACAGCATGTATTGCGTACGTGTACCGTACGTGTACCTATGCATGTCCATGTGTGTACCAGCGCATCTCATTCAATACATACATAGACACCAGATTGGCAGGGATAGTCTTGCCTGCCGACGACGGCACCTTTGCCCAAGGTTGGCGTGCCCAACCAAAAAAGTCACCAAGAAAAAAAAGAACAAGCTGCCATGTCTGATGAATTGCCTTGCGAAAGCTTCCAGGCTGCAGCTCCTTGTGGGACGCAACGCGATGTGTGTGTGTGCGTTTGTTGATGCCGTCGAACCTGTCACCTGTCGATCGCGTGGCTTCATGGGTTGCACAGTAGACTTGGATCTCTTGGCGCGCAACCAGGTCCGTTTGACACCTCTGCGCTTGTTGTTGTTGTCGAGCACATGATCTAGCGAGGATGTGGTTAAGCCGGGCCAGGCTCATTCTGGACTACGTCGTCGTCCGTTGTAATTTCTGCACCATCCTTGACAAGGCTGTGGTGTCATCCATTGCTGGGGTTTTTGTTGATGCGGCAGATGGGACGTGCCCCCCCCCCGTCTTCTTGAAGCACACACCTCCCGAGAGCCCGAGAGGAGGCTTTTGATTTGCACGGCCAGGCAACGGAGTATAGTGAGCGACTTGCAAGCTCCACGACTCGCCCATTCCGGCACGAGAGGGGGGACTGAGCGCAGTGAGCTGGCCCGCTCGTAACGAGGCGCCCCCACTGTAGCCATGATTACATGCCGGATGGGAGAAGGCGTCGGGGACTGGACAAAGACAAGTAGGGTATCAAGACGAGGTCCCGACCCACGCACGGGTCTTGACCCTCTGAGCGGTCAGAGGATGCTGGCCATGGGCTGTTGCCGATGGGGAGCTGTGTTGCTGACTCTTTTGTGGTCCGCCGGCTGCGTTCTCGTGGTTGGGTGGGTGATGGCGGGCGACGTTTAGCTGAGTGCGTGGGCCACGCCAGATGGGGTATGACGAATTGCACGGGGTGTTGATGGCGAGTTTGCGCAAAAAGCACGGATGGGTGGGTTTGGGAGCCATTCTCGACAGAGACCAGGTTTGGCCGGGCGCCAACGGCGGGGACAAAAGAAGGAGGAAGGAGGTGGGTGGTGGTGCCGTCCGCTCCCTCCTGGCAAAGCGGTTGCACGGAGCAGCAATTGTTCCGCGACGTGGACCGGCAACAACAATGCACGTGCGGTGGGGCAGCGTCCCCCCCCCGCCAGGGCGACCGCCGCCGCAGGGTAGGTTGGTGGGGTCAGGCCAGAAGCTCGCTTGCTGTCATGTATCCGTCGACGGACGCGCCCATGATGCGAACGAACAAAGGACGGTTGCGTTTGCGATTGCATCGGCGGCAAAGTTGCTCGTCACGGCTCGCCTTGCCGCCCGCTCCCTCCACCGCGTCAGCTGCTGTCCGCTTCGGGCGAACCAACTGCGCCTTGTCCAAGCACAACCAGCCTCGGCACGTCGTCTCGGCCCCTCCACTTTGGCGCCCAGGCTATCGATGACAAGAGTTGGTCTATCTGGCCGACTCGTCTATTCCACTGTTCTGGACCTCGGGAGAGGGAGAGGAGGAAAAAGGCACAGCCTGCTATATGCCTTTTGTCGACGTGAATTCTTCTCTTCGGCACGCGGTTGATGATGGCCAAGTTTCCTATCTACATTCTCCTCGGCGACGCCTCCCATCTCGTCTCGTCGCGGCACGTATAATAATCTCCATAGCAACCTCGCCTTTTTTTTTTTTCCCTTCTTCTTCGTAATTTCCCTCCGGGGGCCCTGCCGGGGGCCGCCTGCGGCGAGCTCCCGCCTTCGGCGGAACAACACGATGGGGTGTTGGCCCGAGGTCCTGTAGGGTTCTGCGTCTGTATTTTATCGTGCGTTTTCCTCTCGTGATTTCCACATTGATTGATTCGCCTTTTTTTTTTTTTTTTTCCTCGTCCCTTTTTATAGACAGCCATCGTGGGGGCCTGGCA
Source organism: Aciculosporium take MAFF-241224 (assembly GCA_000222935.2). Lineage (NCBI taxonomy): Eukaryota > Fungi > Ascomycota > Sordariomycetes > Hypocreales > Clavicipitaceae > Aciculosporium > Aciculosporium take. The sequence continues at coordinate 7,656 of AFQZ01001295.1, forward strand.
CAGTCATGAGTTGGCGTAACCGCAGTGCCGAGAGATGGTCTTTCAAGACGAACATGACTCTTTTCCTTCCTTCCTTCTTCTCAAGCGTCTCCGCTCGGGCACGCCCAGTTCCCGGGGCCGTCGGACACGCGCCTCCCGCCGCAGCTCGAGCAGGTGCTCTCCCGGGGACAGATGCAGAGGTCTGCGTTCCAGCTTCCGGAGCAGCGGCCGCTGATGGCGCCCCGGGGGGGGGGGGATGAGTATGTGGGTTTTTATGAGGCTTTTTTTACACAATGTACATGACGAGCAAATGGAAGAAGAAGAAGAGGAAGAAGAAGAGGAAGAAGAAGAGGAAGAAGAAGAGGAAGAGGAAGAGGAAGAAGAAAAAGAGTAAGAGGAACAAGATGAAAAGGAGGAAGAAGAGGAGGAAGAAGAAGAGGAGGAGGAAGAAGAAGAGAAAGAAGAAGAAGAGAAAGAAGAAGAACAGAAAGAAGAAAAGAAAGAAGAAGAGGAGGAAGAAGAAGAGGAAGAAGAGGAAGAAGAAAAAGAAGAAGAAGAGAAGGAAGAAGAAAAAGAGGAAGAGGAACAAGATGAAAAGGAGAAAAACGGGAGAGTCAAAAAGGTGATGGCTCAAAGCAGTGCAATGCCGCCGACATCTGCCTTGTTTTATATTTCTGGTCCGAAGCGAGCTGTCATGTTTCTGGCAACCAATATACGTAATAACTTGGGTAGAATGGGGGACTTTTCCTTGGTCACAACCTGAACATGGCGCGCACCCATGATATACCGGTCCTTTTACGCCCGAGCTGAACAGAAATGCTTGGCGAATGGCGCCGACGAACGAGGCTGACTTGGTGGTGACTGGTTCGCATTTCTCGCGTCGCTGCTCCATGGGAAACCGACCATTCTACATTGCAAAAAAAGCCCTGGACTTTTCCGACTTCAACATGGATGGAGGCGGAAGCCGGCAGCCGGTGAATCTTCTCACGACAGTTGGTGCCCGTGGAGTGGCAGACTGCGGGCCGACAACACGGGACGCGGGCGCTCTGTGCGTTTTCTCTCCGGCCCCCTGGCTGCTGGTGTACCTTTGCTCGAGAAATCGGGACTTGTAGAGCCCGTGTCATCGATGGCCGTTCAACAGGGAGGAGTACATGGCCGACGTGAACCGGGTGCGTCACACGCATCCGCATCTGGTGTGCCGATTTATGCTTGCACCAATGGACCTGCATGTCTGTGGCAGCCGGTTCACGGCAAGGACCATGGTGGCCCGGGGACATGATTCCAGCGCCCGCCAGCCATGTGGGCGTGAAGTGCCTCACGCCTCGAGCTGCGGTCAAAGCATTTTGGTTTCCGTCTGAGACGCTGTTTCATGGCGTGTACCGCCGGGGCGCGTGGCTCGTACGTGGATGGCTGCCATGAGATATCTGGAGTGGATGATGATGATGATGACGATGATGATGATGATGATGACGTTCCGGCGACTTCTGGCCAGCGGCCCAAGGATTTCGCATGACTTGTACGCGCGCTCAACCCAAGCTTGACCTTTGGCCTCGGCCCGGCCGTCATGCCGGTCGCAAAAGATGCCAGGCCATGCCACGGCAGTAGATGTACATACGCAGGCCATGGAGTGTCAGTCTGCTCTTTGGTGGCCTCGGGGAAACAACCGGCAAACACACCGGCGCTTGAGCGGGTTTTGCGGCTTTGCGACGGCCAAGGCCAAGGACGGGCTGCTCCGTCCGGATCGCCCCGAGCGTCATGCCACGACCATGCCGTCTTCCGCTTGTACCCTGTTGTCATGGTGTGCACGCGTGTGGGTGGGCTAGACCGCGGATGCTGAAACAACCATCTGGACTCTGAGGAAAGCGCGGGAAAAAAAAAAGGGAACCCAAGACAGGTGTTGGGTCACATATCTGGCGTGACAAAGGGATGAAGAGGATGCGTGCAGCGCGCACTGGCACACAACGCTTTCGGAACAAGGGGCACCGCACCAAGTCGTATGTTGTTGCAAGGGGCAAACAAAGACGGTCAGTCGATTGCGCATAGTGGTCATCTGAGACGACGAGGTCACACAGCCAATAGAAGCACCCACATGAAGCTCGAATGCAACGGGCGGCATTTCTCAAGTGTATGGATCTTTGTGATCCCTCATCATGCCGGCACACTTTTTTCTTCTTCTTTCATCATGGCGTCTTTGTCCGATTCGCTTGGCCCTTAAAAACCTGATTGATGTGCGCGACTTGCGTTGTAAAAAAAAAAAAAAAAGGAAAAAAAGAAAAAAAGTCTCTGCTCTCATCTGACTGTGTGCATATAACGATAACAGACGTGTGCTCGCGGCACAAGAAAGACACCGCCTCTCTGGCTGCACATAGCTTTCGGTCTCTGGCTGCACATAGCTTTCGGAAGCGCCCATCCCCACGACCGAGACATGCGCCGTTCGTCGTCGTCTGCAGAGTCCATCTCGGCCTGCTCCTGTTCATCGCACGAGGAGCACGTCTCGTCGTCGCCGGCGGCATTCTCTCGTCCATCATGGCGGCGCTTCTTCTTCACGTACCCGAGGAGGGGGAGCAGCCCGGACACATGTTCGTCGTTGTCGTCATCCGGAGCAAGCCGCTCCTGCAAAGGTCTGAGCTGCGACGGGAGGTGCAAGCTCTGGCGGTGCATGCTGCAGCTGCAGAGGCTGTACGGGTGCTACAACTCGACGAGGATCGATCTGGCGGTCAATGCGGGCGAGGGGGCGATTGACTTGATGCGTGGGTGAATTTCCTTTTTTTTTTTTTTTTTTTCTTCTTTTTCTTTTTTTTTGGGTGTGTTTTTCAGGCTCTGCAAGTCATGCGGGCTGCGAAATCGTACATCATGATGCATGAGGTAGTCGTGATGAAGATGGACCAACCGGCACGCGGCAACAGATGACTTGGACTGCCAAGCCAGCTGCTCGGCAGCTGTCATGTGGGGCCAGGGGCGCAGGGGCAGGTGTAGAAGAAAGTCTCGGCTAATGCGCATTTCGCACCGAAACAGCGAGCCCCTTCATCATCGACACCCTCAACGACTCCCTCGTTGGCCTTCCCGCCGAGGGCTGGCACATGCTCGACCGCTGTCTCCCCACGGGAAAGTCCTCGCCGGTAGCGGCCGCTCCGAGGCCGCCGCTTCGGATGGCGCATCCTGTGCGGAGGAATGGGCCTCGCTTGGGATCATCCCTGGGAAGGGAGCCGGGACATGCATTCCCCGGATGCTAGATGGCGAGCGACATACATGGCGGCGTGCGATGCGGCCGAGTGAAGAGTCTCTGGCGGAGCTGAGCATGTTCCGCGTGCGCATGACTGGTCGTCGATGGCACGAGCCGGACCGTTGCCGCGCGTGCCGTGGGTCCGCCCGCGGTGCAAGGTCCGCCGCTGCCGGGTCGTGGGCTGCCAGGGACGGTGCTCAGGGCCCGTGTATGTCTCGTGAGGCAGGATGGGTGTCCTGTTGGTAGGCTTCATGGCGGGGGAGGAATTTGTCCAGCTTGTTGGCCATGTCTTCCAGTTTGACAAGCGAGTCGTATGGGATGAGAGCAAGGAACAGGGTCCCTCTCTGCCCTTTATGCCATGTCGGGCAGATGGTCTGCCTGCCCAGCACCACTTCAGCAAGCATGCATCTTGCCGCTTGCCCCGAAGAATCCGAGCCACCATTTCGTTCGTGGTCGTGTTGGACTGGCGTTGTGTCAACTCGGTTGAACCTACCTGGATCATCCGGGGTGGACAGCATACCGTCCACCTGGACCAAATTCTTGATCGAAGGTGGTTGAAAAAGCTTCTCGTGCCCTCGTGGGGCCTTTGTGGCGGATGGAGTCTCCATGGTGACAGAGAGACACCACCATCTCGGGTTTCTTCTGGCTCCGCGACAGGACCCAGATGATCGGGCACCATGCTCGTTGTCGGTTACGGGATCGGAGGAAGATGGCTTGGACTTACGGGGTTTTTTTTTTTTTTTTTTTTTTTTTTTTTCTATTTCGAGCAGCCCCCATCATCCCGTTGCGTTACATGCCGATCTTCCATGAATCATGTCAGCGCCGTGGCGGGCTTTTATGTGATATGGACATGATGTGCGCATGTATGTGATATGGACACGATGTGCGCATGTGTGTGATATGGACATGTACGTAGGCATGTGTGCATGCATGAACATGCGCATGTGTGTACACATGGCAACCTAGGGGCGCAGAAACGGCCAGCCACTGTGATTCCATCCATGATGCATCCATGACCACGAAGCAGCGCACCTTGGCAACGTCGTACAGCACCTAACCCGGCGACTGGTGACGGAGGAAAAGGCCGACACCGGAGACGGTTCTGCCTCCTGACGCAGCCGACCCCAACACCGACCGGCCGACCCGACCGACACCGCCGGGGAAGAACAAGCCGACCGAGCCGCACACAAGGGCTGACAAGGGATGCATGACGTCACTGGCGTGGCAAAACACACACCGTCCAAGAGTGAATGCCAAACCAGCATCAGGGTGCTTGTTGATTGATGATGGGTTTTGGGAACGGGCCTTTTTTTTTTTTTTTGAACAGCAGCATGTCGATCTGCATGTCGGCAACACACCTCTTGCTGTGCATGCACATGGCTCGCGTAGGTACATATCCTCGGCAAGCACGGGATACGCGGATACGGCTTGGAAGAGGCGGGCGAGGGGCAACAAGATGACCGGTCGTTCATCATCTGGTGTGCGGCACATGCAACACACACAGACACGCACTCGCCCCCTCCAGGCCCGCGCGGCCGGACATGTGGACGCGTCGGGATCGTTGGTTTGGGTTGCGTCTGCGTTTGGGTTGCGTCTGCGTTGGGGCTGCGTCTCAGACGCGTTTGGGTGTGCTCTGCGAGCTGCACCACTGGGCTGGGACGGTGGCAGACGGCCCAGCGAGAGAGAGCAGGCCGTCTTTCATCGGAGAGTTTTCAACGGAGGCAAGGGAAGGGAAGGCACAGGTTTTTTTTATTTTTTTTATTTTTTTTTATTTTTCTTTATTTTCTTATTTTCTTATTTTTTATTTTTTTTCATCTTATTTTTTGATCTCATTTTCATTTTATATTTTTTTAATCCCCCCCACAACAAGCACACATGGTGGACGAATCAACACGCGTTGCTGTATAGTAGAAAGAAGGAAAGAAAAGAACAGCTGGCTGGCCCACTCCTCTCTTGCCGTCACGGTGTGCGCGAGATGAGACGAGACGAGACGAGACGAGGCGCGCCGCCACCTCAAAGGTGAGGGACGTGATTCTGTCCTCCCAGCGATGTATGCATGTGCGTGTACGTTGCAGTATTTTTTTTTTCCCCCATCTTTTTTGTTGGCCATTTCGTAGCATTACGTAGTTGACAAATGCGAAGAAAAGGGTGCGTCGGCAAGGAAGGGCCGGGAACCTGGGGTGTTCTATTTCTTTTTGCCCTGCCGTGACTGCCTCTTCGTCTCGGCTTGATGATGACCAGCGGCCGGTTATTGGCCGAAGAGGCGGGCATATGCCAAAACAAAGAAAGGACAAGAGGACCAAGATGAAAAAAAGAAGAGACTTGCTCTGATGAGGCAATACTGCGTAGCAAGTAGATGGGCTTCATCTTGCAGGACTAAACCGGTTTCCTTTTTTCTTTCTTTTCTTTTTTGTCTTTTCTCTTTTTTTTTTCTTTCTTTCTTTTCTTTCCTTTTTTCTTTCCTTTTTCTTTTTTTTCTTTTCTTTTCTTCTTTTTTCTTTTCTTTTT
>AFQZ01001294.1:0-13371 GCA_000222935.2 Aciculosporium take MAFF-241224
TTGCGAGGCCGGACAGGGTGCTGCTTGCTCGCCGTTGGCCGCCCATGTGCCCGTCACAGTGTTTACCCTGGACGGTTCGAGGACGAGAACAGGCGGCAGAAAAAAAAGTTGGCCCGTGACGGGGGGCTTGGTCAGGGGGTCTCCAGGCCCAACCTGACGCTCATCTGGCTGGGGCGGGAGAGCGGAGTGGGCGGGACGGGACCCAGTCACAGCGCCATCCAGCGGGTTTCCGGCGGGTTTCCAGTGGGATGAGGGGTGGAGAGGGGGGGTGCGCCTGGTGGTGGGATGCCGACCGCCCACCAGACGACGCCGACCGCGGTTGGTCCCGCGTCGAGGACGGTGGATGCTGATGGGTCCAGTGGACGCGGGCTGGGGTCCGCAGCAACCGAGTGGGTGCGTGCCAAGTGTCGGGTGCGTGCCAAGTGTCGGGTGCGTGCCAAGTGTCGGGTGCGTGCCAAGTGTCGGGTGCGACCACACCGCCCCCATGCCCATCCATGCTTGTGCAAACGCGTCATCAGCACAATCCGACTCGAAAATGTCTGACGCTCACGAGTCAGGGCATCGACGCTCTCACGTGGCGCCACGACTGCCGGACCCGCGGCGTATTTCTGCGAGGACGCAAACCACAGACGATGAATCAGTTGATTTCTGCGGCAAAATGGCCTGGCCGGGGTCGCACGTCGCACCGTAGGCGTCTCGTCGTGCGGGCTCATGCTGCGGCGGCAGTAAACGTGTGTTTTTCTGTGTCTGCGGGAAGACGAAGCCCGCACGGCGTTGTCGTGGCAACGGAGCGGCCCCGCCCCTCGAGGACGTGCGTCCTGTCAAGTGGTGGTGGGATGCAGCATCAGCATGTAAATAGCACCTGATGCAGCGGCTGTGCCGGCGGAAGCCAACCAACCTGTCAACCGGGCGCTGCCTGCTTGGTGGCGTCTCCGTTTTTGGCGCAACCGGTGGTTTTATCATGGTGCCTATTCCCGCTGGTCGTGCCTGTCGGCCGGCCTCCTTGCAGCACCGACGAAAAACGCACATGCCTCTTGCGTGTTTCCCGCACGGTAGACGTTGCGGTGTCGTCCATGCATAACTCGCCTATTCTTGTGAATGTGAATCAATAACCAAGTTAGTCCTCTATGCATAACTTGCCTATTCTTATGAATGTGAATCAATAACCAAGTTAGTCCTCCATGCATAACTTGCCTATTCTTGTAAATGTGAATCAATAACCAAGTCAGTCCTCCATGCACAACTTGCCTATTCTTGTGAATGTGAATCAATAACCAAGTCAGTCCTCCATGCACAACTCGCCCATTCTTGTGAATGTGAATCAATAACCAATTCAGTCCTCCAATGCACAACTCGCCCATTCTTGTGAATGTGAATCAATAACCAATTCAGTCCTCCATGCACAACTCGCCCATTCTTGTGAATGTGAATCAATAACCAAGTCAGTCCTCCATGCACAGCTCGCCCATCCCTGTGAATGTGAATCAACAACCAAGTCAGTCCCCCATGCACAGCTCGCCCATCCCTGTGAATGTGAATCAACAACCAAGTCAGTCCTCCACCCATGTCTGCATGTACACGCGGCGGGCCCAAGTCCTCCGCAGCACGTCTGTGTGCGCTCGAGGCTCGTGGCGGCAGGGCGACAGGGTTGTACCGTGCGGCAGACAGTGTGCATACGACAGTTCGGCGCTCCGTCATCGGCCCCGGCCGTCTGGTCCCAACACACACCACGGCGGTGCATCGGCGAAGAGACATGGACGGCAGAGACAAGCGGCGGAAACGACCCCAACGAGCTTCACGTAACAATCTGATTCCGTCCAGCACACACGCGCGCACCACACGCATACGTCCGGATGGACACAAACCATCCACACCCGCTGATATGATGAAAAGACGCCCCCTCACGGCATGCCAACCCTCAAACTCCACGGCCCCTGCACACACACACACACACACACGCACACGCACACACACGCACACACACACCCTCACGGCCCCATCCCCAGAACATGCACCACCACCACCTTGACCACCCAGGCCAACCCCTCCGTCGCACGCGTCCCCGTCCACACGATCCACACGACAACCTCCAGCAGAAGCAAGATGCTCTGCATGATGAGCATCGCAAACACGAGTCACAGCTTCTTGATCCGCCGATTCGCCACATCCAACTTCGTATGCACCCGGTCCACATCCTCATCCAGCCGCGCCAGCATCTCCGTCTGCGCATCCACCTCGTCCTTGATCTGCAGCCCCATCTCCTTCTGACGACGGATGATGGCCGTCAGCTGCTCGAGACTCGTATCCTGCTCCGCGAGCTCCTTCTTCTGCAAGAGCAAGATGCCCTCGTTGTCGAGCTCCCTCGTCTTGGCCGTTTCCGGCAGCGGCGCGCCGAGCACCCGCCCTGCGGGACGACCACCCTTCAAGAGGCCCGCCTTTTCGGCCCTCGCATCCGACCTGGCGGTCGAGGAGGACATGCCGCCGCCGCCGCCGCGAGACGTGCTCCCGCTAAACGAGCTGGGTATGCTGTTTGCCAGCTTGTCCAGGCCGTCCCGCTCCAGCCGTGCCGCCGAAGCGAGGTCTCTCCTGCGACGCAGCTCTCCCTCTCCCAGCCGATTCGACTCCTGCATCTTGCCGAGGCCGTCGCCGAGCGCGCCCACGAGTGATCCCGCCCTCAGGAGCACCTTCTTCGCCGCAGATCCCGCCTCGGCCGCAGCCGTGCTGTTGCCGCCCTCAAACGCGGCGTCTCGCCGCGCGAGATGCTGCCGTGCCTCGTTGACGGTATGCTTCAGCTCCCGGTACATGTCGAGCCAGGTCTGCGGATCGGCCGCCCCCGTGGCCACCGGCCGAACCATGCCCGAGGCCGAAAGCGCCGAAGTGTTGGTGCTCGACGAGCTGGGGAGGTTGAGAAAGGTCCTCCACGCGGACGTGTCGCGCCATCGCCGGTCCGGCGCTTCCGCTATCGTGCGGAGGTACTTCTCCAGGCCCACCTGTCTGCTGTGCGTGAGGTCCGCCGACCGAACCGTGGACTTGAGCCAGTGCTTGCCGGGGAGGGGCTCGGGCGGCGGCGAGCCGACCTGCTCGACGAGCGTGCTGTGTAATCTGGCAAAGTCCGAGTATCGCTTTTGCACAACAAATGAGCGGAGGGGCAGGCGTAGAGTGATGTTGTACAGGGTATAGGGCTTGGATGAGCCCTCGTCCGAGACGCTTGTGGAGGGGATGGCAATCTCGGGTGGCGGAGCCATTGACGCGAGCTTCGCGGGCGCTTCGAGTCGGCCTTGACGTGTGGTGCAGTGACCTTCTGACCTTTTTGCCCCAGTATATGGGTGACGCGGTGCCGGCAAAGATGAGCCCGTGACGTGAGCGCGTTGCCAACGTCGGGGCTGGGTACGGTATGGGACGGGTGGTGATCCCCTCGGGACGGCGGGACGGCGGGACGATGCAGTCTTGGCTGCTGTTTTCGCTGCCCCGTCTCCTTCGGTGAACAGATGCGCAAACGGCGGAAGGGTTGCAGGTCGGGCCTTTGCAATCGTCTTGGGTAGGATGCAACAAGGAAAAACAGGAGACGGTCCGAAATTTCAACGTATCGCAAAGGGGGTCGATTCAAGCCTCGTGCGGAGGACTATTGCTGCCGGGAAATGATGATGACCATGATGCGAACATCAAGTCACGGCCGGGACTGGGAACCGAGTTACCAAGGCTGGTCAGCTGCTGCTGGGTTGGTCGGACGAGCGGGCGTCCATGCGCACGGCTGATTGGTCACTGGCAGTTCACCGTCCGTGCGACCCGTTGCTCAAGATGGGCAACGTCATCAGCAATGACGAGCTCTGCTATGGTACCTGGGCCAGACCATAATAATAATAGAGCGTAAAGGGAGGAGAAGGAAACAAGGTTATACAAGGGAGTTTTCTTTAGCTAACGCGTCATTTCACAATCAGGTGTCCTTGTCTCACACGCCCGGTGGCTTACGCTTGTCTGAACCAAAAAAGCTGCGAGTCGGCCCCTTCCACCCACACCAAAGTCACCATCTAGAATTCACGTACATGGGCCTGCCCAGCTGGCCGACACATTGCTCACTGTAGCCTCTCACGCTTGAGAATGGCCGGGCCGTCCAATATCGTTGATTACTTCTAATCTACCGGGCAGTCTGAGAACTTCTGGAAAAGGTATATTGTGCGTCCAGCCTCCTTCGTCAACGCATTCATGTCAGTCATGAAGACACCATGCATCAGAGGCAAACATTGTTTGCCGCCAAGTACTCGCTCCGCTGCATGTCTTTTGCACATGTGCTCGACCACCGTTGCAATCAAACCGCCTTGTCCGTCTTGATGCGACGTACCTGACGAGAAAAGAAGCCGCCCACAGACTTCTTGACAAGGGCACTCTAGAACGTCTCCTGGTCGTCCAGTGGCTCGCCTTCATCGGGAATCTCAAAGCCCTCCTCTGTCGAATACAGAATCAGTTGAATCTGCTTCACTAACCCGTCCTCCTGCTTGTCAAGCTCTGGATCCTCTTCGACAGCCTGCTGAATGAGCAGCTCAATATCACGGAGTTTGCTAAAGTAAAAGTCTCGCTCGCGCTCAAGGCTAACGACGGTTTCTTTGAGCGTATTGTTCTCTTGTTGCAACGCGGCAGATCCGGGGCCCATACCGGCCGCCTTGGTCACTCGGGGAGCGGCGGCGGCGGCAGCACCTCCTCTTCGGGCGGCACCAGTAGATGCAGGAGTCCTCGCGGGAGCGGCGCCTGCGCCAGAAGCGGGAAGGGCGCCACCCTTTCGTCGCGCAACAGCATCGTAGTCGTGGTCGGGAAAGTTGAGATCCCAAAACTTTTTGGTCCACTGCAGAAATTCCAGGTTGTCCTGCATCTTGCACTTGACGAGAGCCTCGACTGGAATGGGCTTGTCAATCTGGTGCTTAGTAAACGCATCTAGGTCGGGCGAATTAGAAGACTGTGTAGCTTTTTTTCCGTCGGTCAAGAAAATGGGCCCTCGTCAAACACGCAGCGGCGCCACACACGTACTTTGCAAGACTTTGAAATTTTGCACGTAGGCCCATTCGCCGTTGGCGTTGAACTTGACTCTGGACATTGGAAGGTCCATGTATATGCTGTCGAATACTTGGCAAAGAGCAGCGCTGTTTCAACAAAGTCAGAACACGATGAGGCTTTGAACAAACCACATCCAAATTCACCCATCGCACGGGTTCGCCGTTGCGAGGTTCGCATCGTCGCTACCACGTCTCGCACCGACTTGAAGGGACGGGCAGGATCAGATTGACGGGAAAAAAAAAAAAAAAAAAAAAAAAAAAGAACTCACCCGGTACCACATTGCTCAACCTTGGTCATGTTGAGCTGCAAGAGGCTGTTCAGCCATTGGATAAGTTCTTGTCTATATGCTCAACCGCGTCAGGTGTCATGTTTCCTTCACCACGTCCGAAAATTGCACGGCAGCACCAACCTCGACTCGCCCATCTTGTCTATGTTGTTGAATCGGGAGTATGGAACGCAACGTTCTCGTGTGCGGGGGGCAGGTCGAGAGTTGGAATGGAAAAGGGAGCGAATGCGCAGAAGAAATGGCACAATAATGGAAGTGCAAGGCGGCGATAAAAGCTGCGGGCGTTGAAGAAAGGGGCTAGCGATATCGGGCTTCGGAGACGACGTTGGCTCTCGTGCTGGAGGCAAGGCGGCCGGCCGATCAGGTCGAAGCAGTGATGAGCGACAAGCCGTCGAAAATTGAAGTGTCTGGTCGACGTGAGTCTAAAAAAGGAACAGGAGCATCGAAGCCTCCCAGATCTCGATGAAGCGGGCGAAGCTGATGGAAACGTTCGTCCAGTCAGCCGTGGGGCAGGGCAAAACGACGGGTAGGATTGCCCCTCTCACCAAATTGTGTGCCAAATGCGCTGGGTCCAGATGGGGCAAATCCATTCTCACCGCCAAAAGTTTCTGTGGCAGAAAATTAGCAATTGCCAGCGCCCTGACAGATCGTCTGCCACCGACTCTTGACCTCTCGTGTAAATTTTGCGTCGGATCGCCGACGAGAAACTGCTTCTGCGTTTGGCCTGTTATAAAAACTGGTCAATCCAGCGAGAGATTGGAAAAGAAGTATTCTGTACATTGATAGGTACAAGTGCCCGCCATGGCGCCCATTCACAAAAGAAAGCAAGTCGAAGGCGAATTCATCACGACTCTTTCCGATAACGATGAAGGACCGGCCGAGGAAGAAATGATGACCGCTCCGCCGCCCAAGAAGAAGAAAAAGCCTAACAATAAATTCAAGAAGACGAAGAAAGATGAAAATAATGAGTCGGAAGAGGAGGTGTCCAACAGTATCTGGGGTCGCGTCGACGACGACGACGGCGCTATGGCTTCGGACTTTGAGTTCATCGAAGACGACGCCGGCGAAGTTGCCGAGGACGAATTTGAGGGCTGGGGCTTTGAAGGGGCCAAGAAGGGAATGGATACTGACAAGAAGATGGTTGACCTGGAAGACATTATTCGCCGACGAAAGGCAAAGAAAATTGGCAAAGACGACGAGACTGTCCAGGGGGGGCGAGAAAACGATGACGAAGATGATGAAAAGGAAGCGGAAGATGAAGAGTCGGAAGCAGAAAACGACATGGATGTTGCTATGGATGACGACGACGACGAAGTTTTGGCGGACGATGCGTTTGGAATGAATGCAGACTCGGAAGCGGAAGAAGACGAAGCAGGGGAGGAAGACGACAGCAAAGATGGAGGAGACGCATCCCAGGCAGACCAAGATGACTCTGATGAACCTGCATCAGATGACGACTCGGTAGCCACACCAGTCCAACATCCTGATGACGCTTCTGATGTCAGCAGCGACGACGAAGAAGACGCCGAGGAGCAAGCGAAGCGCGACGCATTTTTCGCGCCGGAGGAAGCAAAAAATCCCGGAGACAAAGCAATTGCCTCAACCTTCCAGGGCATGTCACTATCAAGACCGATTCTACGTGGCCTTGCAGCGGTTGGCTTCACCAAACCCACACCCATTCAGAACAAGACCATCCCCATTGCTCTCATGGGAAAAGACCTGGTCGGAGGTGCCGTTACCGGTTCCGGAAAGACTGGCGCTTTCTTGGTTCCCATTCTGGAGCGATTGCTCTTCCGCCCGAACAAGATTCCTACTACTCGCGTTGTAGTACTGACTCCTACTCGTGAATTGGCAATGCAATGTCATGCCGTGGGTACAAAGCTAGCTCGATATACCGACATCAAGTTCACATTGGCCGTGGGCGGTCTTGGTTTGAAAGCGCAAGAAAATGAGCTTCGACGACGACCTGATGTCGTCATTGCTACGCCCGGTCGGCTCATTGACCATATGCGAAACTCGGCTAGTTTCAATGTGGATACTGTTGAGATTCTGGTCCTCGACGAAGCTGATCGTATGCTCGAAGATGGATTCGCGGATGAGTTGAACGAAATCCTCACGACCCTGCCCAAGTCGCGTCAGACCATGCTCTTCTCAGCTACCATGACATCTACTGTTGACAGACTCATTCGCGTTGGCTTGAGCAAGCCAGTACGACTAATGGTGGACTCGCAAAAGAAGACTGTGACCACCTTGGTGCAAGAGTTTGTACGTCTACGACCTGGACGAGAGGACAGGAGAATGGGCTATCTCGCGCACATTTGCAAGACGTTTTACCACGAGCGTGTCATCATCTTCTTCCGTCAGAAGAAGGAGGCCCACAGAGCCCGCATCATTTTTGGTCTGCTTGGACTATCATGTGCCGAGTTGCACGGTGGCATGAATCAGACTCAGGTACGTTGACCAAGCCAGTCATTGCAACGCTTCACTCTTGTTCACAATCACCCGCAGCGTATCAGCAGCGTCGAGTCTTTCCGAGACGGCAAGGTCTCGTATCTGATCGCCACCGATCTTGCCTCGCGTGGTCTCGACATCAAGGGCGTCGACACCGTCATCAACTATGAAGCCCCGCAATCTCTGGAAATCTACGTCCACCGTGTCGGCCGCACTGCTCGTGCGGGCAGAAAGGGTACAGCTGTCACGCTAGCTGCTGAGACGGATCGCAAAGTCGTCAAGGCTGCTGTCAAGGCAGGCAAGGCCCAAGGTGCCAAGATCATCAGCAGAGTCATCGCGCCGGCCGATGCAGATAGAATGCAAGAAGAGATTGACGCCATGGAAGACGACATTCATCAAATCATGCAGGAGGAGAAGGAAGAGAAGCAGTTGGCGCAGGTGGAAATGCAAGTCAAGAAGGGCGAGAACTTGATCGAGCACGAGGCCGAAATCAAGTCACGTCCTCGAAGGACGTGGTTTGAGACGCAGCACGACAAGAAGAAGGCCAGCCAGGCTGGCAAGGCCGAGCTCAATGGCCTCAAGGAGGGACTGAAGAAGAAGTCTGCCAGCGGAAAGCTGAGCAACAAGGACAAGAAGAAGCTGGATTCGAGGTCTGATCGGGTGGACGGCGGCCGGATGTGGAAGAAGGGCAAAGGCGACGCGGCGGCGGCGGCGGTCAAAGCTAAATCTGGCAAGGGCAAGGCCAAGGCCAAGGGCGGCAGCGGTGGCAAGGTGAAGGGCAAGGGGAGGAAGTAGATTTCGATTGATGGGAAGCTGACAGCGGGTGACGAGGATTTTTGGGATTTTCTTGCCAGTACAATGCAGCATGGCCACGTGGATAACTGTGATGTGCTCTGTCGGAATGTGTTATGCCGATATCTTTTTCATCGCAGATCAATTAGAATGCAGTGCCCTTCTTAAGGCGTGTGGATGAAGAGAGGATTCAAAGTATTTCACTGGCAAGGTCGCCCGCCATCATGGGCGTCCTCCACAATACAAACAAAGACAGAGGCAAGACGGTCAATGCCCTGCTTGGTCAATCCCTTCCAGACGCACCACGATCCGGAATTTCTACAAGTTCAATACAGAGACTTGGAAAGAGGTGGCGGGATATAGGCTGTGACGATGCCTGGACTATGGCAAAGACAAGGTCGCCAGCAATCGATCGTCTCCCGAGTCCTTGGCATGAGACTTTTTCGCAGATCCGGGTTCAACAGGCAGCCAGGCGACGCAGAAGTCTCCCGAGACAAACCTCGCAGAAGTCTCCCGAGACAAACCTCGCAGAAGTCTCCCGAGACAGACCTCGCAGAAGTCTCCCGAGACAGACCTCGCAGAAGTCTCCCGAGACAGACCTCGCAGAAGTCTCCCCGAGACAAACCTCGCAGAAGTCTCCCGAGAAAAACCTCGCAGAAGTCTCCCGAGAAAAACCTCGCAGAAGTCTCCCGAGAAAAACCTCGCAGAAGTCTCCCGAGACAGACCTCGGGCGATGAGAAGACAGATGAGGAGAGGTGATGCGTCTTCCGAAGGGGATGACAAGGAGTCGCGCGCCACAGGGACCATCAGCAGGCTGCCGCCCCACCGAGGCGGGGCCCAGTGGTGCCTGACGGTGACAGCTAGCCGCATGCACGGCCCATCAGCTGTCGCCGTCCCCTTCTGAAGAAGACGAGACAAAACTGGAAGGCAGTGCCGTCACGTTTAGTCTGCGGTTGCCGTTGCTGGTCTCGTTGCTGGTCTGTTGACAGCTTTCGCCACTTGATGGCGGCCGGGGCTTGCAGCGACCGACGACCAACCTCGACGTCTTCCGCTCGACGTCTTCCGCTCAACGTCTTCCGCTCAACGTCTTCCGCTCAACGTCTTCCGCTCAACCTCTTCCGGTCGGCCTTGCCAGAGCACATTACCCGCGAATTCATAAAAACAATTGCCCAGCCGCCGTGCCCGACACACAGAATAGCAGCTGAATTCAGCAAGCCGCCCAAGCAACCTGGCGCCCTTTCGATTCTTCAGTTTCCGCCCTGCGCACACGCATCCCCGGCCCGGCCAATTCATCCTGCGACACCTGTTTCCACGGCCAATTCGAGATCGCTACCGGGCCCGCCTGCTCGACTTCCGCCTCGATACACTACCACACGTCAAGCATAAGCTGCAGTCGCGCTTCTACCGCTACCTGGTCCATCGCCAGCGTAAACGTGCTGATAAAAGCCGCATCTTGGATCTGGTCGCCAGCCACAGCCGCCAGATCCTCCTTGGCGCACGCCCACCCCGGCCCCCATCCGCGCTTCCGAAGGGACGAGTGCCCGGCAAACATGTCAAGAAGGCAACTTCGGGGGAGCCTCTGCAGCCAAAAATGATGCCCCATCTTGGGGACTCCGCACAAGGCCAGGGACAAGAGCCAAACGATGCGTCACAGGATGTCGGCGAGAGGGGAGAAAGAGGCTATCGCCGCAGGAAACTGGCGGCCATGGCTGGCAATCTGTATAGGAGCGGGCAGCAAGCGGTGACAGATCTCCGCGATTCCTACGTTCAGTCGAGGGGGAGGAGCTTGGATGATGGGGCGTACAACGAGAGCACGCACATTCCTGGCGCATTCCCGGACGCAGCCATCACTTTCCAAGGCAATGAGCAGATGGTCCTATTCCCTTCGTACGGAAAAAGCCACACGAAGAGAGACTGGACCCAGCACGCAAGAAACCAACCCTTGTCTGAACAGCCAGAGCAAAGAAAGGAGGACTGGTGGCGCCAGGAGTGGGAGAGGCACGAGGATGACAAGGCAGTGGTTGATTTCGATGTTAGAGGATGGATTTACTCGCCCCATGTCGGTCCCATGACGAGGAGGAATCGCATTCTCATTGGTCTCGCGCGCCAACTGAGCGGCATTTCAGCCCCTAGGACAGACACGGCGTCTGCGTCAAACACGGCTGGCAATGGCGGAAGCACTTCTGGGGGCGGCGGCAGCATTGCCAGTGAAGCAAGGACTCGGCAGCAGATTCACGACTCGATCAGTGAACAGGAAAAGATTTCGAGGGAAGCCGCCGTCATCGAGAAGCGCGGCCAAGAAGAAGGGCGAGTTGCCGACGCCGGCGAATACAGCGAGCAGCCCAAGGAGAAGCACAACCTTGGCGTCGGCGTCGGCGTCGGCGCCGCCGTCAACACTCGACATCGCCGGCGCTGCAGCCATGCTCCGGAATCAGCACCAAACAGCCCGTCTCTGGGACCGCGACAGCCCTCTGGTCTTGGCGAGGTCACGGAAGCGGAGCTTGCCGTGGCCAATGCAAACCTGATGGCCCGGGTTGCGCCCTTTTTAACCAATCCGCTTGTTGCCATGCCCATCACGATATTCTTTTTCAATGGGTCGGCGTCTCAATCGAAAACAGTCTTGACCGACGACGCCGGCCACTTCAACGTTCGTGCTGCTCTCCATTTCGTCCCGACCCATGTCAGGGTCCTTGCCAACGAAAAGCTGTCGGCCACGCAAGAGGTCAAGATTACAGAGCCGACCGGCATCAGCCTGATCAGTGACATTGATGACACCATCAAGCGCTCCAACATCTCGGGCGGGGCGCGAGAAATTTTTCGCAACACCTTTGTGCGCGATCTTGCGGATCTTTGCATCGAGGGAGTACGGGAGTGGTACACAGACATGCATGCACTGGGCGTCAGCATGCATTACTGCTCCAACAGCCCCTGGCAGCTATTTCCCGTGCTCGCCAGCTTCTTCAAGGCCGCCGGTCTCCCGCCTGGCTCGATGCACCTGAAGCAGTACAGCGGAATGCTCCAGGGCATCTTTGAACCGGTGGCTGAGCGCAAGAAGACCACGCTCAACCGGCTGATGAAGGATTTTCCGAGTCGAAAGTTTCTCCTCGTCGGGGACAGTGGCGAAGCGGATCTTGAAGTGTACACCGAGCTGGCTTTGGCAAACCCCGGCCAAGTCCTGGCCATCTTCATACGCGACGTCACGACGCCCGACACAGCCGGGTACTTCAACCCGGCGTTTGACCAGCGCAAAATCTCGCACATGACGCTGGATGATGGGAGATCATCGAGCCACGCCGCACAGTCGGGCAGCAGCCAAAAATCCGCTCCTGGCACTCTTTCCCAGGCAAAGGCCACCGCTGGCCCTGCGATGGGCACGCTTATTGACCTTTCTGACGAGGCCGAGGAAGCCCAGATGGACGAGTCGGCCGCACCTGGGCAGATTAGGCAGCGGCAGATCTCTGCCCGAACCGTTCATTCTTCCTCCGGCAGACCCGTCGAGCGCCCCATTACCAGAAAGCCAGCTCCCCCGCGGCCCGCCAAGCCCGCCGCGTTGCGGAGCTCCCCGGCTGTCGGAAACACGTCTGCCGCCGGCGCAAAGGCCGGCATGCCACCGCAAAAGCCACAACGGCCACAAGGTCTCGGTTTCGGGGGCCTTCAACCACTCACCCCGATCCCAGGCGCCAACGGCGAGCAAGACGCGGCGCCCAAGGCGAGAGGAGCTGCGCCCTTGAAGCAAGATGCCGCGCCTCCTCCGCCTCTACCACGACGCAGGTCAGGGCTGAAGAGCCTCAGCCCCCGCCTCCTCGGGCGAGGGCCGTCGTCTTCCAACGCGGACGTGGATTTCGAGCCGTTGCCGCCGGCGGGGGCGCCGCCACCCCCCTCCCTCGGCCTCGGCTACTACCGGTCTGGGTCGCGCTCGGGCCCAACGTCGCCGTCTGGGTCGAGAGACGGCGACCAGGGCGTCAACAAGAAGTTGGAGATGTGGAGGAGGAGGCTTATGCGGGCGCATGAGCAGCTGGATGGGCGGGGGGTTGGGCTGTATACGTGGCGGACGGGGCATGATGTTGTGGCGAAGGCGGTGGGGTTGGTGAAGCGTGTGCAGGGGGGATGGGGATTGAAGGGTGGGAGGGTGGAAGGGTAGGGGTTGGAAGGGCTGGAAGTTGGAAGGGATGGAGTGATGGAAGAGTTGGAAGAGATGGGTGCTTTTTTCCTGCATTCGTTTAGCGAGCGGGTGGGTTTATACCTTGATATGCTGTTCAATCACTATTGTTTTTTTTGTTTATGTCTGTGTGTGTGTAGGTATGTGGGTATATGTATATATGGATGTATACTTGTGCATGTATGTGCATGTGCATGTGTATGCGTATGAGTATGAGTATGAGTATGTGTGTGTGTATGTATATGTGGATGTTTATACTATCCGTTTGATTATATAGGGATATATAACTAGGGCCTTGATTCAATGTAATAGCTATTACCATGCTACATGGTCATACGAAAAATTTTGAACTAAATAATACGATATATATAAAACAGGTATATTTTAATACTATGTAGCACTCCTTATATCATCCTGAGTTACTAGGCCAGCAATCAAGGTGGCATCAGGTGGGTAGGTCACCCGTGTAAAACCATTCAGGGGTTGTACTGTATATGCCTGTCTGTGTGTGTGTGTGTGTGTGTTTATATGTGTGTGTGTCTGTGTTTGTGTGTGTCTGTGTGTGTGTGTGTGTGTGTGTGTGTGTGTGTGTGTGTGTGTGTGTGTGTGTGTGTCGTGTGTGTGTGTGTGTGTGTGT
>AFQZ01001293.1:0-13365 GCA_000222935.2 Aciculosporium take MAFF-241224
GGTCCGCCTTGGCGGGAGCTCGCCTTGGCGGCCCCCGGCAGGGCCCCTAGAGGGATATTTTCAAACATAGTTTACTTGAAAGGCTCTTTTTCATACAGCTCTTTATTACGTAGCGAGGGGGGTCCGCCTTGGCGGGAGCTCGCCGCAGGCGGCCCCCGGCAGGGCCCCCCGGAGGGACAACCAAGGGAAAAGGCGGGAAAAACGAAGGAGAGGGGGCGGAAGAAGCAAGAGGTGGGAAAAAAGGACGAGGGTACCGACGAAGACGATCAAGTTGGAAAAACACGATACGAGACACCGGACACTTCGGTATCCAAAATGGCTTACTATCCATGCGCTCTCTCGCACGCGGCACGTCCCCCCGACCATGTACAAGAGGAAAACTACCAACATCGCTCGCCCCCTTCCTTCAAGAGGCCGCCCAACGCCATTCGCAAAGCCGCCCACCCGCGAGACAAGGGCGCGGAAAAAAGAAGAGAAAAAAGCGCCTTGAGGAAGAGCATGGGTACGATTTGCCGAGGAGGGGGAAAAGAAGAAGAGAAGAGAGAAAGGAAAGGGAAGAAGAAGAGAAGAGAGAAAGGAAAGGGAAGAAGAAGAGAAGAGAGAAAGGGAAGAAGCAGAGAAGAGAGAAAGGGAAGAAGCAGAGAAGAGAGAAAGGGAAGAAGCAGAGAAGAGAGAAAGGGAAGAAGCAGAGAAGAGAGAAAGGGAAGAAGAAGGAAAAACATGGTATCCGTCACATGATCATCACCAACACCATCACCCCAAACACGAAGCACACACCCTAAAGACTCATCGTCAGCCATTCCCACTCCTGCGGACCGGCGCTCGCTCCCGTCGTGCTATGCTGCGGCCCCCCGGGCTGATGGTGCCCCAGCGACATGATGGTCCCGTGGCTCATGGCGTGGCGGTGCGGCGCCATGCCGAAGCTGCCGTGGGACAGCATCGAGCCCGACAGCGAGGCCATGGTCGGCGTGTTGCCCGTGCAGGGGGATGGCTCGCCCGGTCCAGACGAAGCGGTTTCGTTGGGACTGTCGATGTCCATGCCGGACGGGCCGTCGGCGCCCGCGCCCTTGCTGTGTCTGCGCTGTCGTTTGGACGAAGCAGATGACGCTCTCGGCAACCGCGACGACGCCGGCGCCGAAGATGACGCGCCCGGGCCGGGGGTTGCTTTCGGGGGAGCCGCAGCAATCGGCACGACGCCCTTGCCGCCGCCGCCGGCTCCTCCCGCGTTGCCGTAGTGGCTGTTGGGGGTGCTGCCGGCCGTGTTGGTGCCGGGACTCGCCGTCGCAGCCACCGGGCTCTCGCTGTCCTTGGGCAGCATGTGACGCGTCGAGGGCGGCGACAGACTGTTGTTGGCATTGATGAGACTGCTGCTGCTGCCGCCGCCGCCGCCGCCGTTGTTGTTGATGTTGTTTTTATGAGCACCGCTCGTGGCCGCCGTCGCCGTCGCCGTCGCCATCGACAAGGTCGAACTCTTCCGCGACGCCGCCGCCGATGCCGTCGCATTCTTCCTCGGCCTCGCACCACCACCGCTTGACCCGCTCGGGCCCGAACCTCTGTTCCTCTTCTTGATGACGTCCGTCTTCAGACTGAGCGGTCGAACGACGCCGTGCAGCTTGAGAAAGAGACCACAGGCGTTGCACAGCGGCTGGCCCTCCGGGTTGCGTCTCCACAGTGGTGTCGTCTGCGTACAACAGTTGGTACATGTTGTCGGCGCGCCGCCGTCATTCTGGTTAGCAGCCGCTCCTGCTCCTGCGCCTGCGCCTGCTCCTGCTCCGGCTCCTGCTCCTGCTCCAGCTGCTCCTCCTCCCGCCGCTTGCAGATTGGTACTGGAGCCCCGCTTCGAGTCGGGGGCTGGAAGCGCCGCCGGCGGCCGCGGCGATGACGGCCGACTGGGGGTGGCGGATGAGAAGCCCGACATGGTGCCGGACATGGTGCCGGACATGGCGCCGGGCACGTTGTCACCGGGTGACGTCGGCAGGCTGTGCGCAACCTGTTCGTAATCATTATGCTTGGTGGTCATGTGCGAGGGCGTCGACGCTGTTCGGGGAATCTTTGGCGCTTGTTTGCTGCTGCCTCGGAACGACTGCGAGCGCCCCAGGCCAGAAGAAGCGTCCCAATCCCCGTGGCTGTCGACGTAATCGGTGGTGGTGCCGCCAATCGTGACCTGCTTGCGAGGCGGACCACCGGGAAATCGGGCAGCCTGCGTGCTAAACCGTCCAGAAAGGGTGGCATCCCAGCCCAGGCAGCCAAAGTCGTCCATGGATGAGGAAAGGTCTCGATGCATCGACGTGTCCCGGCCCTGCAGGGCACTGTTGCCACCATCCTCGTCATCCGAATCACCGCCAAAGGAAAACATGTTCTTGTCCGGTCTCAGGGGCGACGCGACTTGACCATCGTTCTGGAACACTTGGCTCGGGTCAATGTGACTGAAGGCGCCGGGCGCGGTGCCGAATGCAGAGAGAGAGCGCGACTCCGCTCCCGGAGCCGCCGCGTACATGTGATTGCCGTTGCCCGCACCATTGTACACGAAAGGCTGCGTCTGTTGTCCCTGTCCCATGCTGTTGGCCATGGCATGGCTCGAACGCGGTCTCAGGCCCGGCTGCCGATGCGGACAGCCATCCGGCGGGCCAAAATACAAATTTTCGCCATCAGCCATGGCCATGGGGGTGGATGCAGTCGATGGAAAGGCCGATCCAGGAGGCGAGTATAGTTCAGCGGCATGGAAGGACGACGAGGGCAGCGACGAGCTGGAATTGTACAGGTTGGAAAAAGGACCATGGGCTATCATGGGAGAGCTGGAAGGTGAAAAGGAGAAATTCTGCTGGAAATGCGCAGCCTGGTTCAGGCCCGCATCGTTTTCCATAAAGGCGCCGAGTGCAAAAGGAACGGCGGAGCTGGCGCCCTGGGTCAGCTGGTGCAACGTCATGGAAGAACTGGTGGTGTTGTCGAGGGAGTACGTGGGCGGTTCCAAGTCCGGCTCAAGCTTGAGACCCCGGCCCAATGTGCCACCATCGACGGCAAGCATGTGAGGAGAAAAGTTGGCAGGGCGTTTACGGTTCTGATGCTACCTGGTCAGCGGGCGAGGCGGGCGGGCGGACGGCGGCTAGGGGGCACTCACGCGGCGTTCATCGATGCTCGTCTTGCGATGATGACGATGTACGTAGCCGAACTCGCTGCCGGCGACGGAGCGCTGCTGATGCGGCACGGACTGCGGGGCAAACTGGCTGGGAACATCGTTTCGAGACTTGATGGGGATGGCAGAGGCGGATGAGCCGGTGGCCGGGGACACCTGATCCGACTTGAAGGGTGCCGGCGGCGGGGACATGAGACCGACGGGCGTGACGACGTCGTCGGGGAAGATGAAGTCGTCGAGGTTCATGGCGTCGTCGGCCATGTTGTCGACAAGGACGTCTGCCGTCCGTCGCAATTGGGCAATTCCACTGGGCGCACGTCTCGCCGGCGAAGGATTGGGCCTGGTAGGTGACGGGGCCGGCCCGGGGTCAGCACAAATCATGGCCGCCAGCCAGAGCCACTGCGAGCATGATGCAACAGGCGGGCGCGATGGCGGTGGCGGGTGGGGGGAAGGGGGTAAAAGATGAAGGATAAACGATGGCCAAGGCCAGGAGGCCAGGAGGCCAGGAGGCAAGGAGGCCAGGAGGCAAGGAGGCCAGGAGGCCAGGAGGCAAGGAGGCCAGGAGGCCAGGAGGCAAGGAGGCAAGGAGGCAAGGAGGCAAGGAGGCAGATGCGGAGATTTGTGGATGTGCAGTCGGGGATGTGCATACCTGCTTTGCCGCTCCTTGGCCCGGCGAGCCTCGTCTTGCTGCTTCTTCCTGCGCATGTTCAAGGCCATCATGCGCCAGGTCAGGTTCTCGAGGCGTTCCTGGTTCGGCAGCTGCCGCTTCGTCTTGGTGAAAAACTTCCAGACCTGGGCAGCGAGCGGATCGTCGTGGCAGAGCTGGTCGACCGACTTGGCCGGCTCGGCGGCGGCGGCGTTCTCGAGAGAGGGGAACAGGGCCTTGCCGAGCAGGTTGCCCTCGGCCACGGCCCGGGTCTGGGACAGGTGGGCGCTGGGCGACGGCTCGAGAGTCGGGTCGTCGTCGTCGTCGTCGCCGCCGCCGCCGCCGGGTCGGCCGTGGGCATGGCCGTGGGCCAGAGGGCCGGGCCTACGGGGAAATCGAAAATCGTGCTCTGTCATGGTGGGATCCATGGCAGCGACGGGACCCGCGTCGGATCGAAACGAGGTGATGCTGAAGGGCATACGCTTTGCACGATTTGGACACCCAGGGTGGTGCAATGGACCTTGGGGCAAGACGACAAGACCAGCCAGGCGGGAGGAGGGTCGAGAGCGCAGGTTTGCGAGGAGGCGGTTGATGAGAAGCGCAGGGCCCCGTCGACGGCAGCCGACGCAGAAGCAGGCCGGGCAGACGACAAAGGGCACACACACAGGCACACACACAGGCACACTCACCTCAGAGAGACACACACACACGCACGCACGCACACACACACACACACGCACACACACGCACACACACGCACACGCACCCCCACACACAGAGACAGACACGCACACGCACACGCACCCACACCCACACGCACCCACACCCACACGCACCCACACACAGAGACAGACACACACACACACGCACAGTGGGAGTGGGCGCAAGCGAAAAGGCGAAAGCGGCCCCGGGGCCCTCCTGGTGGGGTCGGCGGCCAGCATTGACTGGACGTGGATAATTTTGAGTCGGGTCCAGCAGAGCACGCACATGCACCCAAGTCCAGCGAGTACATTTTGCACACCACCAGCGGGGTAAACGCACGAGCAGCCTGTTCTCTGTCTGTCACTGCAAAGATCCTTTTGTTCCTCCTCCCCCCCTTTCCCTCTGTTTTTTTCTGCCTGATCCATCTTCTCACATTCACATGCCTGGAGAGAGAACTGGGCGTACCCCACATCTCAGACCCGCAGGCCATCCTCTTCCGTCACCCAAAAGCAACACGCCCACGGTGACAGCCAGCTGGCTTTCCTCGCACCTTGCACCGTGCAAAACCTCCCGTCCAAAACCTCCAGTCCGTCCGTCCCTACCAACTGCCTCGCGGCCCCGTGGCAAAAAACGTCCAACGGTGACGAATGAAAAATTTCCGACTGGCTTCAGCCTGTGCTTGTCGCACCGAAAACGTCGTCAGAAATCTGGCCGGAATGCGGGTCCTGGGCCTTTTGCCAATTTTACGAAAGAAACCAAGCACCCATGGATGATGCATGGATGTAGTATGTATGTATGTATAGTCGTGCATCGCTCTTGCATCTTCGAGCTGGACCTTTGTCTGGCCGCTGCCCCCACCCCCTCCTCGTCTCCAGTCCCCTCGTCTCCAGTCCCCTCGTCCCCTCGTCCCCTCGTCCCCTCCTTCCCCAGTTATTGTGTGACCCTACTTGATCTGCTGCGTCCAGGCCAAAAGATGAACATTTCTTTTGCGACCTCCTAGACGGGACACCCGCGAGAATAGTCAATGGGCCCGCCGCCGCCCGCCGCCAGCTGTCGCATGTGCTGCAACGATTCACGCGTTGGACAGCGGGTTACTGCATCGGGTCACTGATGTGCCCGGTCGCTCCTGAGAGTCCTGATCGCTCCTGGTCGCTCCGACCTGCCATCCATCGCGGCGACGCGCTGCATGTGAGTCGTAACACAGTCTCCCAAGTGTGCATCGGACTAAACCACCGCCGCCGCCACCCGGCCCCCCCCGCCCAAAAAAAAAAAAAAAAAAACCTCCTTCTCCTTCTCCTTCTCCCTCCGCCGCCTCCTCCTCCTCCTCCTCCATGTCCTCCTCCTCCTCCTGCTCCATGTCCTCCCGCTTGCTCCTCCTCCGCCAGCCTCCTTTCTTGTTCTTGCCCCATGAGCCCGACGGCCGACCGGGCATGAGAGATGAACCGTGAGCCACCAAGACGGCTGGTTGTCCACGACGGCTGGACAACCACCCGTCGGCGGCACGGCGCCCCTTTGAATGATCGGCTGGCTGCTTCGCCTCTAGACTCGCCTACGGTCAAGCTGCATTCCCAGACGCAAGCATTGGACCTTCGCGCGCTTGACAACAGGCACAGGCAGTGCTACCACCTACCACGATGCAGCGTCACCTCCCAAAACTCGTTGCCCTGGACGATAATGGCGCCGTCCACTGACTGTCCCGAGTCCATCCCGTGGTGTGGCATTCATGTCGTCCTTTTAGACAAGAGCATCATCTGGCTGGGAGCCGATTCCGCTCTCGGATCAGCTCTGGATTGCCAACTCTCCTACATATAGAAAAGCATGTGCTTTGCATGTGGCCTCGGCATGCAGTGCGAGGCCAGCCTGGAGGCGCCAAGGTGGAATGCGGGCGGCAGTGCGCGCCGCAGAGGCCTTGGATACTAATTCCTTGGCAACAAGACGGCATTGCTAAAATGGGGTGAGACGTAGTCGGAGTGGGTTCTGGCTTTCTGAGACCCTGGTCGCCTGGAGGACGTGATGGCGTCACGACATCATTTCTGGTCGGTGGCGTCAGGCTACTCGCGCCAATCCCTGCCAGCCCGCTTGGCTTCCTCGACGACCTGACCAACGACGGAACCATGTCTGCGTCCGGCCTGGCCCTGGGCCGAGTTCGGCAGCGAGCTCGGCAGCAACGCAACCAATGGCGACGAGTCGACGACCCAAGGCGAATATCCCACGCGCAAAAGGCGGCAGGAATGCCGGTTGGTTATTACCCGAGTGCTGCCTGTCTGCTTGCTCTCTCCGCAACTTTCGACATGGACCGACCGCGCGCTGGGAAATGAAGGCCCGCGACAAAGCAGCTGCTGTCGGCTCGGGTCACACCGGCAAACCTCGACCACCCCTTGTCGGTCCGGCGCTTCGCCAGGCTGGAGGCCCGGGCTGGTAGTGCAAGGCCGTCGATGGCCGTTTCTGTCCGCTCGTGAATCTCGTGTGAACATACACATGTACCCGTATGGCGACGAACCAGCCCCTTTCCGTCTCCGTCCGAGTGAGTACTGTATGTCTGCACGGTCGGACTAATGCCCAGCCTTTGGCTTTTTCCCCATCGGGCCCCGTCGGGGCATCTTGTCGTTCCGAGAGCCGAAGTGGCCACTCTCGGACCATTGTGCATGCAGATGCGCCTGTTGAAGAAAATTATGCCTTTTCCCATGTGCCTGTAGGTACATGAGCGAAACAGGTTGCTCACACGACGGCATTTGCCACGGCAATGTCCTGAAGAAGCATACCGGAGGCCACAACGAGGGCGGCCGCGGCCAAATACGTGAACAAACATATTGCCTCATGGAACAGCCAGTTTCATTCGAGAAGGTGGACGCCAGTAGCAGATGAGGTGGCGAGATGACGGAGAAGACGTCCCCGTCAAACCACGGTGATGAATGTTGGGGTGGATGATGCGAGTCAAAAGAGACAAGCTGGACGTGCTAGCCCGGACGAGACGACGGCAAGTATAATCTTCCTAAATTTCACAGGACGGAAAGAGAAATTTCACGCGTTTGAAACTTTCTTCTCAACGTCATGGCATGCTTGAGGTTTCAGGCTGGACCGGACCGTGTGGATTCATCGCGTCACTGGTGTAGATGACAATAGTCAATATCAGTCCCTTCAGAGCAGGCCACCTGCAGCCGTGCCATGGACAGGCACTTCCCCTTCAACCAATGACAGATCCATCATTGGGTTTGACGCGGACGCAAGGAACGCGCCTTTTTTTCCCCTTTTCGACTAGATACCACGAGTCTGCTAGGTTCAATCCCTCTGGTCAGACAAACTCTGATTGGCAACGTTCAAGACGTGTTGGGCGAAGAGGACATGTCTGACCGAAGCACGGGGGTGCCTTTCGGCGTATGGGGCCGCGCCTTGGTTTTTTTCATCGACAACATGGTGTGCGTAGACCATCTTCCAGGTGGCCATGTCCGAGGGAAAAGGATGCATGAACATGGAGCCTCCTATTGACTTTTGTCCGGTCATGACCCGCGCCTAGGACTAGACTTTTTTAGCAGCAGCTTGTGGCGTCCGGGTCGTCGAGGGCTACGAGGACCATGTACGCGTACAGATTGGCAAGCAGCTTTCATTTTGCCCTTGACAATCAGCACCGTCTCTGTCAACAAGATGAGAATGTGGTCATGCGGGCACATCAGACGAGTTCTCGACCTTGAAAGGCACGCTTCCCCCGTGCCTCGCACCCCAGGGCGAAAGGCGCGGGACGAAAACAAAGCTCCGTTTCTCTGATCAACCCAAAAGAGCTGCAACTGTACACAAACGCCTTGGCATATGTCCTTCGTCCTGGCGGCGACCTGCCGGGGCTTGCAGCCTCTGGTCGCCGGCACCGAACACATGTTGGTCTGCGTTTTTTTTTTCATTGACGAGAAGAATAAACAAGAAAACATCCTGGTCCCCCAAACCGACACTTGACGAAGCAACGATTCCGACGACAGCAAATTCCCAACATGAAGATCGCCGCGCTTCTTCCCGCCCTCGCCCTGCCGGGCACCGTCCAGGGCGTATTCTACGAAGACTGCGGCAAGTCATTGATCCGCCTCCCACCCGACCTTTCTCATCGTTACTTACTTGGCATTCCTCTTCTGCATCTCCGCCCCTTGACGAGGAATCACTGCTGACAACGGCCCCCCCCTCCATCTAGGAAGCACCGCCTACGACGTCGAAATCGCCGTCGCCGGCTGCCCCGACTCGGCAAACGTCTGCCTCTTCCCCGAGAACAAGATGGCCTACCTCGAGGCCAACTTCACGACCGAGTCGGCCCTGACGAGCACCGTCCTCAAGATCGACGGCATGTACGGCCCTTCGACGCTCCGCCTGCCGTTTGCGCCCACCGAGGCCTGCGACAAATGGGGCATCAGGTGCCCGTCTGAGCCGTGGGAGAGGCACACGCTCAAGTTCCGGACCAAGATTTCCGAGGCGTGGCTCAAGGTCAAGTACACGGCCAAGGTGCAGCTGTTTGATGACAAGGGGATTGTGTTGATTTGCAAGGTGTTTCTGGCCGAGATTGTGTGAGGGCGCGGGAGGAGGCTTGCGCGGGGCCGGTTCGCGGGTTTTGATGGGCAGGGTTTGGATGGGCGTCGGCCTTTCGTGGGCTCCTTGTGTTTTACAGTATCTCATCTAGTCGTCTTTGGTTTTTGGAAAGAAAATAAAAGAGGGTTTGGAAGACAGAAAAAAGAAACAGAAAAAGAAAGGTGGATATGGATTACTCGTGCCGCGCCCCGCTTTTCTGGCTCTTGCTTCCCGCGTACCCTTTCGTGGTGCGAGGAAATCGAGAGCCAGAAAAGCGGGGCATTGCTGAGTACTGTGCGTACAGAAAAGCGACTGCACGACTGATTGATTGATAAGATATGCGTATTTTTTCCAGTCGCGTCCGCTCCATACTACGTCCATGCATAAATTTATCAATCTTTCCACATGCCACCTCCCAAGAGCCCACCTTCCATCCTCTTCAACTGCCTTCTTGATCAGACATCCTTTGACGCAACAGAAAAGCACGCTCGTCTTGCCCTCTCGCCGTCAGTTGTTCATTTATTCGGCTGCTATACTCTTCAGGATTGATTGCTCAAAAATTAGTCACCACTTCCAAAACACCCAATAACCCGCGACAAAAACAGGCAGCCAGCCAGCCACCATTCCCTTCCCGATCCCTCGCAACCAACCTCGGGGGGGGAAGAAACGACGGGCCAGACCAACGAGCACAAGCACAGAACGAGCAAACCCCGCACAATGGACCCCGAACCCGGCCTCCCGCCCCCCGTCGACGACAGCGACGACGACCCCATCACGGCCAGCTACAACGTCTTCCTCAACCCGGCGCTCCCCCACGGCCGGCGCCTCCTCGTCCTGCAGCAGCCGAACCGCACCGACGACGCGCCGCGGCCGGCCCCCACGGAGATGCGCATCAAGCCGCACTCGGGGATGATCGAGGTCGACCTGCCGCTGGACAATGCGGTGGCGTACGACCGCGAGAAGGGCCTCCGCTGGGGCCGCGCGCTGTCGTCGTCGATGGCGGCCAAGAACGGGGGCGGCCATGGGCTGGCGGGGGGGTTCGGGGTTGGCTCCGTGCAGCAGCAGGGGAAGACGGGGAGGGGGGGGTCGGGGAAGAGGAGGGGCTCGGGGGGGGATGGTGATGAGGACAATGAGGAGGCGCATATGGATTGGAATGAGGCTGTGAGGAGGGACAAGGTGTTGAGGACGCAGACTCTGGGGGGGCAGTATCCTGATTCGGATGTGGTGCAGTACATGGTGGGCGTGTTTCAAGGCCGTGAGCTTTCCCCCGCCTGTTCTTTTCTTCTTTTTCCCCCAGGCTGTCATCCTCCTCCTGAAACACATGATGTTTTTTTCTCGAACAAACACACGCACGCGCGCACACACACAAACAAAACAAAAAAAAAAAAAAAAGAAGAGAGAACAGACAAAAAGAGAACAGACAAAAAGGGATCAAGGAAAATACCGTCATATACTCCGTTGCTAACGTCTTCCCCCAGCGAACCTCCACCTCACACCCGTCTCCTCCCTCGTCCACCTCCGCCCCCAACTCCACCACCTCGACGCCGCGTCCCAGCAGGAACGCTCGACCTCGACCTCGACATCCAAGGACTTGTCCGGAAGCGGTGGTGGCGGCAGCGGCGTCAGCGGCGGGAGCTCCTCGTCTGCGTCGGCCGCCCGCGCCATCCACATGACTATCAAGAACACGGCGGACCCTGATGCGGTGACGACGGAGACCATGGCCGATCGCCTGCGGTATGTCCAGACGGAGCATTGGCGCAGGTTGCGGTATACGGATGAGAACGAGGAGGCAGCGTGGGAGGTGTACAATGGGAGTCTGTTCTTGCGGCCCGAGGCTAAGGACGGGGAGGAGGAGGAGGAGGAGGAGGAGGAAGGGGCGCTGGAGGACAAGGTGCCGCGGTTGGCTGCCAAGTGGGGGATTGAGCAGATGTGGAGGGCTCTGAGTCGAAGACCGCTGGGGAGGGGGGAGGGACACCGGGGGGCGGGTGTCAGGGTGGAGGGGGGGAAGATGGCTTCTTCCTCTCCCGCGGGGGCGTCAGATGAGGCGCGGGGAGGAAAGGGGGCTCGTGGTGGTGCTGGGGGTGGTCCGGCAAAGAGGGGTTCTCGCGGCAAGACGATTCAGATTGATTGACGGCGCGGCGTCTTGCTTCTCCTTGTAGGGGGGTCAGAATGCATTGTCATGCGGGGCGGCAAGGCCGACAGCGCGTTGCTCTCCATTCTGTGTCTCTGTACGCGCAAGGGGCGTCACACGAAGGTGACGGACGGACGACGTTTTGTCGTGACGGACGGCGTATATTGTGTCTTTTTTCCTTTTTCCAGCATCGTTTTTTTCTTTTTTTCTTTTTTTCTGGGGGGGTCGGTGGGTTGGTAGCGGCTACCATTCCTGACAGATTCTGTTGGTCGTGAAGGCCACGTCAGGCACCACGGACCATGAAGGTCGTGAAGGCCATGTCAGGCACCACGGACCATGAAGGTCGTGAAGGCCATGTCAGGTACCACGGACCATGAAGGTCGTGAAGGCCACGTCAGGTACCACGGACCATGAAGGTCGACAAAGGCCATGCCAGCTACCACGAAGGCCGGATGTCTGTCGATCCACCATGAAGGCTATCCGTCCTGCTGGCCAGACACCAGGCAGTCCGTCACAAGAAGGCCAGATAGCCACCCATACGCAGCAGGCCAGATACCAATACTTGATCCGCACGAAAACCAGACATCCATGCGTCATACAAACAAAGGCCATGGTAATCAAATCAAGGCCATGGTGGTTACCACGAAGGCCACATCACGGCACGTAAAGCACATGTCGATCCATGACGAAAGTCACACACATCTTATCCATGACGGAAGGCACATCTTATCCATGACGAAAGGCACATCTTGTCCATGACAAAAGTCACATCTCATCTATAATAAAAGTCACATTTTATCCATGACGAAGGTCACATCTTATCTATAACAAAAGTTATATCCCAATCTATAATAAAAGTCATATTTTATCCATAATAAAAGTCACATCTTATCTATAACAAAAGTCACATTTCATCCATGACAAAAGTCAGACACCAACCCATCATGACTGATGAGCATCACACGCCACGCATCTGACGGCAAAAAAACGTCGAGATAAAAACAACCCCGCACACGCCATCACGTCCGACCAACCGCCGTCCCGTCGCTATTCTCCTCCATCCACGCGCTCACCCGGCCGCTCGCCGCCGCTCACGCTCTGTTCTCGGCCTCCACCTTCCCTTCCCTTTCTCCCCCCGCACATGGCAGGTAATCACGACACGCACCAGGCCACCGGACGACAGAGGAGAGGGCGGGCCGGGCCACAATCTGCTTGCTGAAGCGGCACGACGTGCAGCCCGGGCCCCCTCGCCACCTCGACCACGGCGCCGGCCCGCCGACGGGTTGCCGCCGAAGGCGGGCGCTCGCCGCAGGCGGCCCCCGGCAGGGCCCCCGGAGGGACAACCGCGGACCGAGAACGGACATGCATGCACGGACGTGGGCCCCGAGGACGGGAGAAGAGGAGGAGAAGAAGGAAGAAAAGGACGTTTCAACGTCCCGTACAGGAAGATGAGACGCTCGCCACGCCACGCCACGCCACGCGTCTGTATGCCAGACCCCGGCGCGGCCGGTGGAAATATATGAACGAAAGGACATGACATGATAGGCTTTGGTCTGCAACGCAATGCAACGCAGCGAATGCGGTGTCCACACGGGCGCCCTCGGTATCCTGTCCCGTCCCGACACGCGCACACACACACAAAAAAAAAAAAAAAACCCCCAAAAAAACCCCTCCTCGTCTATTCTTCGTCTCCCCTTTACGGTGCGTCCTCTGCAAAGCATGTGCCCTGTGTGCTCCCCTCACTGCAGCAGCTCCACGTCCAACCCGATGGCCCGCATGAACAGATTCACGCTGCCGAGCCGCTCCGTGGCCATGGCCCGGGGCAGCGTCTTGGACATGGCCACCGTGTCCAGGACGCGGTCCTTGACGGCCAGCACCAGGCGCGTCTGCTGGTCGTGCGAGGCGCTGACGCCCATGGCGGCGAGGAGCTGCCAGACGTAGACGTCTATGCCGGCGTTGATGCTGCCGGGGAAGATGTGGGGGAGGGAGGGCTCGAGCTTGCTGAAGAGGACTTCAAAGGTTTGGTCCCTGCGGGTGTGTGGATGTGCATGTCAGCAGGGGGGGCTTACACGGGATAATATATTGGTGATGGCGAGGAAGACAACAGCAACAGGAGTGAGTAGATGGAAGGGAGATGAAAATAAAAAGGAGGAAAAAAAGGAGAGAGAGAGAGAGAGAGAGAGAGAGAGAGAGAGAGAGTGTGTGTGTGTG
>AFQZ01001292.1:0-13376 GCA_000222935.2 Aciculosporium take MAFF-241224
AAAGCTTAACAGAAGAAAAAGCACAAAGCGATGGAGAAGCACGAGAAACCCTCACGTTCATGACTTTCTTTACACAAGCACCCAATCCCCCTCTCTTTTCTGCCTTAACCGTGAATTTCCTACAAGATAACGCCTTTAAACACGCGTTATTTATTAAAGACCCTTACGACCGCAATACTAATGAAACCACACAAAAGCAGGTATTTCTCGTGGATTTACAATATACTATAGAAACGTTTCACGGTATCCTCCTAAATACTAAAGCAGCCGGAATTTTAACTGCTAGCTAAGGTTAAGTTAAAGCCTTAATACGCCTTATAACAGACCTTACAATCAAGCCTTCTTCTAACTAGAGAACCATCAACTTTAGTGCCGGAAGTATGACCTTAAATAGCATTTTAAAGCTTCTTACGATCTTTAGTACGATTTCTTTTTATATTCTTAATAGTGCCACGCCTTTTCTATATTTTATTATAAATATAGATAGAATAGGTATTAAGCTTAATAATCTTAAGAACCTCCTTATCTAAGGAGAAAAGAAAGTACTTATTATTAGAAAATAGGGATATTCTTAGTAGATAATTAGTTCCTAAGAACCTGCTGTCTTTATGCTCTTAAAAGCAGAAATTCGCCAACTTTATTATCAATTTAGCCACCCTTTAATCAACTGACTGCACAACCTTCTTACTAAGGCCGGTGAAGATTTTAACAGAGCTAACATAGGAAAAATCACATACGCCTGTTACTAATGTCAGATAAACGCTAAGGCTTTAAGTAGATTTAAGTTCACTCTTAAAGACGATCTTAAATTCAACTATAAGGTCCTTATTAACATTATGCAAATTAATAAAAAGCCTGTCCTCTATATTATTAACTTAGTAACTTTATTTTAAGCTGCTTGCTTTCTTAGACCCTAATAATAAAAAGCTTAAGATATCTAGAACGCCCTTAAGGAATATTAGATTAACACATATCTTAGTCCCCTAGACTGGATAGTCTATAATACTAGAAGAAACTTTACTTTTAGTAAATTTAAGCATTTAGCTTAACTATTATTAATTAATATTAATGAAGTCCCCGTTAAAGCACACAACAGCATCAGAAAACTTAAGCAATATTACGCCCCTTTTTAAAGAGCATATAATATTATTAAGACTAAAGCTTATAGTCTTCTCTTAAAAGAGCAAATGCTTTAGATAGCTATTAAAGCAGTTAATGACTCCGCCGGCCTAAATGGCCTTATTCCGACCCTTTTAGTCTTTAGAATATATCTAAGAATAACAAACGATTCTTCCCTAAGCCTTAAAGTTGCTTAGAGAGCTAAGATGCTTTAAAAAGCAATAGACAAAGTAAGGCACAGCCTTATAAGGCATTAAGTTAACAATGCCCTTAACACTTAAAATGGCCTAATAACCCTACTAATATATAATCTCCCCTTAAACTCTAATGTATAAGTTTATTATAAGAAAGGTAGATGGACTGGCCTATACAAGCTTTTTTTAATAGAAGGAGAGACTTATATTATTAAGATGCCTTACAGCCCTATGAAGTTTTAATCTACGGTTGTTAAGCCATACATTACTTCGCCAGAAGCAGAGACTTTTTATAAGGATAACTAAGCTTAAAATAAGGAAGCTATAGGAATAGCTTTAACCTCCTAAAAAGGGCAAGGCCTATGCCTAAATAACCCAGACTAGGAAAACGCCGAGATTGATAAGATTATTTACGAGACTTTCCCTAATAAAATTGTCTATAAGACTCCCCCTAATAACCCTATAAATTTAATATGAAGAGGCCGTGGAAGACCTTGGAAATACCCTTAACTAGAAGCTTTTCTTATAGAGAAAGAAAAGGCAGATTTTTAACTTATAATTAACCTCTGTATACAAGGAAAGATAACCATGCCTGGAGAACCATTTAAACTCTCTGACAAGGCCGAGATTAACGCTCTACTAGTAAGAAATATGTTTGAATTTATTTAATTTAACCCTTAAAAGCATAAAAACAAGAGACTCTTTAGTTTATAAATAGTGCATAAGATTAAGGGCAAAGCAACTAATTCCCTGTACAAAAAATCGCAATGTGTTATTCAAGGCCATAGCAACTATAAGAAAGAGGTTATCCTTACGCAGTCCCTAACGATTTAAAGAGCTAGCCAGAGGCTTATCATTGCTCTTGCTCCATTACTAAAAAGAAAAGGCATTATGGCTTAGTTAAGGGATATTACCTAAGCATACATGCAATTACAAACAAAGCTTAATTATATAATTCTTATAAAGCTTCCAGCATAAATTGCACACCTTTACCCGCCAGATGTCATTATGGTCGTAATAAAGCCGCTATACGGAATAGCAGAAGCAGGCATGCATTAGTAGTTAACGTATTTTAATCATTATCGCTAAAAACTCTAAATAATTACTTCTACTTACAACCTATGTCTACTTATTTCTTTAAAGGAAAGCTCTTGTTTTAGACTTATTAAAATACAAACTAATAATACGTTAGGCCTTAGTAATACTAAATTCTTCGATTGTAAAGAAGTTGAATTAAAAAATGCCGGATTTCTCACAAAGCTAAAGCAACGCCTAGAGAAATCAATACTATTAATGTTTAATAGTTGCATTTTAAGCGAAGCTAATAATAACATCTTCTTCTTACAACAAAAGGCATAAGGAAAGAAGTTGTCAGAAGTTAACCAGGATAATTAAGCTTAATATATTAAGCAGAGGGCTTAAGGTGTATACATTGCTCTTATCTGCCAACCCGAAGCCTCTTACGATCTTTTAGTTGCCGCCTAAAGTCAATAACCAGAACCTAACAATATAACAAAGCTTAATAAGAGGCTTAAGTGGCAAATTAATAATCAGACTCGTGGACTTTGCTACGTGCCTCTCTCACTAAAAAATGCCTTCTTTTATGTTTTTATTAATAGCTCCTTTGCTAATAATAAAGACCTTAGCTTGTAAATCGGCTACATGATTATTCTTAGGAATAAGGAAAGGAACGTTAATACCTCTAAATTTATGCTTATAGGCAATATCATAACCTACAGCTCTATGAAATCTAAAAGAGTTACAAGGAGCGCCTTAGCATTAGAGCTATACGAAATGGTTTAAGGAGTCGATATTGCTTACATAATAAGTATAACTTTGAGAATTATTATTATTCATGTACGCTAGGTAGCTAGAGCCACTAACTAGTTCATTAACTAACTTCTTAATATAGGAAAAACCCTAAGATAGGGGAGAAAACCCATATTCTTCTATATAGCTCCTGCTAAGCCTCTGATATAAAGTCTTTATTGTTTCTAACTATTAGTATAAGATATCTGCCAGTTCCCCGGAACTGCAGATAATAATAGAAGTGTGGTTATGCTTTATATAAAAGGTTAGTATATTAGTAAAAACCCCCTATAAGCACCTCCCCTCCTAGTCCGGCTCTTCCTCCTCTATTCTATTGTTTCTGTTGCCTCTAGTCCCTTTCTTAGCCTTATTATTATATATCTGCCACGCCTTACTAAGCTCCTCTGCCAACCTATACTGCTAAAGTCGCCTAGTTAAAAGCACTTACTTTATGATATTTAGTGCTAGCTTCTTATTATTAAGCACTGCCCTAAGTTCCTATAGATTTCTTATTATAGGCACTACTAGAATTAGTCTTAAATAGTTATATTCTAGGCATAATAGGATAAGGTGGTAGATATTCTCGTCTCCTCCCTAGTATTAGTATATTAGTAAAGTTACCTTAGGCACTTGTCTGTTATAGAGAAAGGCATTTAGCCCTATTTTTTCCGTTTAAAGCTAAACTAGGGCTGTAGATTTATGCTTAAGCAGGCTATTATAGAGCTTTGCTATTTTTTTTATGCTCTTAAAGTTAGGTTCCTCGTCTGCTGCTGTTGCTTTTGCCTGTTCTCTTCTTACCTAAGCCTTATACCTCTGCTAGATCTACCGTTTTTCCCACTCCCTCTCTAATTCCTATCTAGCTATAAGGCTGCTAGAGAGGGGGGGGGGGGCATTAAGAAACGCCTTATAGCGATTACGTCGGCGGCCTCTTCCTTAGCATTATAGCTATAATGCTATTAAATTACAGGCCTGCTGTATCTTCTTATTTATGCCACTATCCTTAAGTCTTTAGTAAAATCATTGTTTAATATAATTAAGGTATAGATCCACTAGTAGCACTACTGCTTCTGTCTTTAAGAGTGTTACTAGCATTGCCTTATATGCCCCTATAACCCGCCTTAAGCATTTATTCTGTTTCCTTATAAATGCCTTTACTACCCCCTATGCTACCCCTTCTGGCTTGCTGCAGGTGTGGTATATCCTAGCTCTATAGGCTATTATGCTTTGTATTACCTGTGTATAAAGGGATTTTGCACACTCTAGTTAGCATCCCCACATAAATGTAGCTAGTGCTATAAGCGCTAATTTCTGCTGTAATAATTTAGTATTCACCTTCTCTATGTGGGTTAACTAATAAAGCTTCTAGTAAATCTAAACCCCTAGGAATCGCACTAATTGTATTGGTTATATTATTGCTCTTTTAAGTCGGATTGTCATTATAATCGCCTGCCTCTTTCTTATAAAGTGTATTAGCTTGCTCTTTCCTAGGTTAAACCTTAGCTTATACTCCTTTAACCACTCCTTATATATTCTTTAAGCTCTTTCTAGTTATACTTTTATCTTTTTTACTGTTTTTTTATATACTATAATGTTTATATTATCTAAGAACCCTAATATTAACATTAATTCTGCCGCTACTAGTCTTTAATATAGTAGTATAATATAAAGCAGGAAGAGGATAGGAGACGCTGGCAACCCTTGCGGAACCCTTGCAGTAACTTAGATTTCCTTAGTAATATGTTTATTAAACGCTAATTATGCTCTCCTTTCTAATATAAAGCCCTGTGCCTATCTGGCCATCTACCCTGGCAGTCCTAACTCCTTTATAGTACGGATTAATTGTTTATAGCTAATAGTGTTAAATACCCTAGTAATATCTAGCTATAGTAATAATGCTATTCCCTAGTAATGCTATGCCATTTTCACGACCTTTTTTAGCATATTTAGTGCTATTTCCATTAATCTGCCAGCCTTATTGCCTATCTATATGTCTAGTAGTATATAGCCTTCCTCTGCTATAATAGTAATCCTTCTTATAATAGCTCCCTTAATTACTTTGCTTATTGTGTTTAACAGCGATATTAGCCTTTACCCCCCCGGTCTGCCTAACTCCTTAGGGGACTTCCTAGGTTTGCATAGAACTACTACCTTTGCTTGTTAGAAGGAGGCTGGATGATATCCTAAGCCATAGCAAGCATTTGCAAGGCATGTTAAACATAATATTAGGGCCGCTTTACATAGCTTAAGGAAACCTATTAGTAGCTTATCCAGTCCTAAGGCTTTCTAACTTACTATATTCTTTATAACCTCTTTAATTTTCTCCTTTATAAACACAGAAACTGCCTAATTATTATTATAGTATCTTATCCCCTTCTCTACCTCTGGACCTAAAGCCCTAGCCATGGATAAAGGGAAGAACCTCTCTGTAAATGCCCTTGCCTTACCCTTATATATAACCTCTACTATCTCCTCCCTGCTGTTATCTCCTAGCTAGGTTAGTAGTAGGACCTGTTGCCTTTTAGGAGAAAGTCCACTCCATAGCCAGGCCTAATGCTCCAGGGTCTAAAGACTCCCTTTAGACCTAAATAACTTACTAACTGCCTATTGCTAGCTACTTCTCTTCTCCTCTAAGATAATATAATCCTGTTTTTTTATAGCTTCTGTTAAGGCCTGCTATGCTTCCTATATCTATTATTACTACTACTGCCTATTAGCATGTCTTGCCTCTGCTATTACATCCCTTACCCTTTTATTCCACTAAGGCTATAGTTTACTATACCCTTAAGGTTGCTTAGGTGCTACTATATTAGCTATCTCTGTAAGCTGTTAGGTAAGCCACTACGCATAGTTATTAATTTCTTGCTGGTTATACAGCAGAAGCTCTAACTCCTTCTTTCCAAGCCTGTTTAAAGCCTCTGCTATAATAAGGTTCTTATCTGCTGTTCTCTAACCCCAAACTAACCCTAGGCTGTTGCTTAATTCCTTATTTGTCCTAATACTAATAAGCTGGGGTATATGGTTAGATCCGGCGATTTCCACTAGCCTAATGAATTTAATACTAACGTCGTGGGTGGTTTATGCATAGTTAATAGTGCTATCCCTGCTACTATGTTCTCTCCTTATTACTTCCCTAAACGGCATAGCTAGGCCGAGTTGCTACCTTATTATAAATTCTAACATCTTATTATACCCTAGAGATATTCGGCCGAATCTGTCCTATAAGGGGTAATATTAGTTAAAGTCCCCTATAAACATACTCCGGCCCTTTGCCTAGGTATTAGCAAAGTGTTATAAAGGCGTCTGCTCCTCCCTTTTATAAGCTAGGAAGTAAATATTATATATCTTTACTTTATATAGCTTAATACTATACTAATCCTCCCCCCTCCCTATAGTCTAAAGTCCTGTCTTAACCTTCTAGTGTATATAAATTACTATTCTTCTGCTATATATTGCTAATATATAGTGTTCTTAAGATAGATTTAGCGGTATACTATTATAGCCTCCTGGTTCCTAGATAGCTATTACCTTAGGGCTAACGTTATGCCCTAACGCTAGATATACTAGATTACTTTTCTTCTGTGTATTCTAGTATATAACCTTAATTATATACTCTATTGTATGCTTTAGAGCACCCTGGTTAGGCTGGCTCCGGTATTGTTTAGCCCTTTAGTTGGCTGTAGAAAGGCTAGCATTATGCCTTCTTCTGCTAGTCTCTGTCGTCCTGATCTTAGCTTGTAGGTTTGTCTTATAGAAGGGCCCCTTAGTTATATGCTCCTTCCTCTTAGCTGCCTCTCTATTAGTCCCCTGGTTTCTTCTCCCTAATAGCCCTTACCTGTGGTAGCTATTGCGACCTCTAACTAATAGTTGCAGAAGAATAGCGGCCTTATAGCATAAGCCTTCCTGGCCTGCTGCTATCTCTTATTACTTACTAAGCACAGTTAAGACTATACTAGATATGCCCCCGTACAATTTAGGCATCTCTCCTGTACCTTGCCTATTAACATCAGGCAAGTCCTCTCTCCCTTAGAGTGTTTTCTAGCAGTATACCTGCCATATCTTGCTTCCTCCTTATAGTATCTAGCAATATATCTAATCTTATAGTAGTTATAATATTACTTTAAGTAGATCATCTTATTATATAGCTTAGTATTAAAAATCTCTGCTTAGTATACTATTCCCCTATAGCATAGTCGGTTCACTGCCTTAGTGCCCTTAATACTAACCACTAATAGTGCCCTTGTTGCTATTCCTCTTAGCTTCCATACCATTATCTTTACTATATTTAATCCATTTTCCTTTTCAATGTTCTTCCTTATATTTTCAATTATAATATGGTTTATTAATTATATTAGGAATCCCTTAATAATCACACTAAACATCTTCTTATTTACTTCCGCCTTAGGTTTAAAGGTAACTCCTACCTAAGCCGTGTTTTCCTTCTATTTCCTCCCTACTTCTATAAACATAATAACTATGTCTCTACTCTATAATTAGCGTACTACTACTGCCTCCTCTATACTAATAGTGCTGTTTACTGCCTTTACAATCTCTCCTAGCAATCTATTCCTAACTGCCTTGCTAATAGTGCTTCCCTTTACTAGTGCTTCCTAGTAATAGCGGGCTAGTATTACTATACCCTCCGTTTGGGCTAAAGGTATTGTTATATTTTGCCCTATAACTCTATAAGCCGTAATATTTGCCTAAGTCCCCCTAACTACTAATCCAGTCCTATAAACAGCCTTTATTGCCTCCTTAACCGCCTTCTTAACTGTGGTTTCTACTCTGCTGCTAACTGCTTTTATAATTAAGGCCTGTAGGCCTCCTATGTTAGTTCTTGCTTAGGCTATCTCCCCTCCTGCATCCATAGTAATTTATATAAAAGTTTTAATAAAAGCCTATATTTTTATTATTTTTACCTTTAGAATAACTTTTATTATTAATTCCTTTAGTAATTTTATTTTATTCTTTAGTTTTTCCTATACTGCTATTACTCTAGGATTTTCTCCTTAATATTATGTTTTTTCCTAGGTAGTGCCTTATCCTTTATTAGTTATAGATCCACGTGAAAATTCGTTAATTATTACACCCTTTGCGCCGCTTACTCCCCTTATGTAATATGCTATTGCTAGGGGGGGTAATTAATAATAAGGAATCCGATTCTATGCTTCTTTTTTGTTTTAGGCGTAATACCGCGTCGTATCCGCGGTGTTCCGTAATTCCTCCTTTGAGAATTATTACTAATTAATTAAATAAGCTAAACATCTTAATCGTAATATGCACTAACTTTTTTTTATTATATAAGTATATTGTTAAGTTAGGCACTACAAAGGAGAAAAGGCTTATAATTAATATTATAGCACTATAATAGTTATATAAGCAAAGGGAAATTATAGAAATCTGATAGATAAATAGCTATAATAACCTTACTAATGCAATAATAAAGGCTTCCCTAAATAAAAGCCTTAAGACCTTTGTGACTAAGAATAAGGCTTGGATTTAAGTAGAAGGTTGGGTAAAGAGACCGGTATTAAGCATTAAAGCTAAAGCTGCTTAAGTGCGCAATAAAGAGTTTAAATTTAATAAATCTAAACGCAATTAATTAAGGGACTTTAAGGATGCTCTAGACTAGGGAAAAGTTATTTATTTAGTATTTTAAAGTGATTCCTCTTTTTTAATAAAGAGAGAGTTTATAAGTATTAAAATCGCTTGTCTTAAGGATGGAAGGGATATATAATAGTAACCGGGAATTGTGGGTTATACGCACAATGCGTGTGCCCTAATTAGCTGGATTACTA
This sequence comes from Aciculosporium take MAFF-241224, assembly GCA_000222935.2. Lineage (NCBI taxonomy): Eukaryota > Fungi > Ascomycota > Sordariomycetes > Hypocreales > Clavicipitaceae > Aciculosporium > Aciculosporium take. The sequence continues at coordinate 8,918 of AFQZ01001292.1, forward strand.
TGTCATGTGACCTAGGGCAGTACTATGGCCATAACACTATACTTCTGTATTATCCCCCTCTTTTCCCTTTAGATAATTATAAGAATATAGACATTAGACCTTTGTTACCCCCCCGTTATTACTGCAGCAATCACACCCTGTGAAACCAGCAGAAACGTTTATTAACCATTCAAAACCCTTGCCTTACTGCAATCACTGCAAATCATACCAGACGCATGATGGTCTACATCGCGCTTCCATTGCTCCTGTATTCGCCCCAATAGACCAGGTGTTGTATACACATCAAGCGCTGTCCCAGCCATGGCTTTGGCCACCCTCATGGCCCTGTCAAACGCACCCTCAGTGCCTGCTGCCTTCTCGAAGTCAGGACTATGTGGTTGTCCTGTTTCAGGGCCCGGGGGAATAGAAAAGCTGACGTTCATACTGGGTAAAGCGTAGCTCAAGTTCCCTTGGTCGGTGCTGGCCTTGACCCACGTGGGCTGATCCTGGGGTGGAAGAGGTGGGTAAGGCTGGTCAGGCAAGTCCTGCCAGTGCTGTCTGTAGGACGCCGCCAGAACGCGATTTGGGAGATGATCCATGTAGCCGGGCTGAACAGCAACTACAAGCCTCGCCCCCGTGGCCTCGGCCCCGGCCCGGAAACAGGCCTCTACCTTGCGCTGCAAATCCCGGAGCCGGGCAGCGGACACAGCCCGGAGTACAGCCACGCCGGCAGCATGCTCGTGAATGACATTCGGCTTGTTGCCGCCATTTGTAATTTGAAGGCCCATGACATCGTCAGGTCTTGTCTGCTGGCGCAATACTGATATGGCATTGTAGGCAATAACGAGGGCGTCGAGTGCATTGATCCCCAGCCAAGGACTGCTAGCCGCATGCGCCGCTCGCCCGTAGTAAGAAACGTTGAGATGGGTGAAGGCCGTTGTCCGAACGAGGGGACTGTTATGTAAGATGCCAGGATGAGAAATTAGTGTTATGTCGATATCTCGATAGGCGCCCGCCTCTAGACATCTGATTTTGCCGCCACCTCCTTCTTCGGCAGGTGTGCCGATTATTATAACCTTACCCGGGAGGTGGCGCCGGCACATCATTTCGGCGGCGGCAAGACCCGCCGCTAGCGCGACCATGGCGATCAGATTGTGCCCACAAGCGTGGCCCAGATTGGGCAGTGCATCTTGAATGTCTGATTAGTGTCGGTGCCAAAAATGATTGGTGTCGAGAAATGGTACATGTGTAGTGCCAACATACCCATTTCTGCATTAAACGATACCGCGGGGCCGGGCAGGCCACTGTCAAACACCGCCATCCAAGCTGTTTCCATCCCATATGCCGAACAGGTGACTTTCCAACCCCTCTGGGACTTCATATAATTGGTCAAGGCATCATGAGCTTTGTGCTCGCGGTATGCCGTCTCCGGGTGGCTGTGAAGGAAGCGGTTGAGGGGCCATAACGAAGAGCCCAGCTTTTGGACAAAACAATCAATGTCGCGCAAAAGCTCGTTTGTGGTTGACGACTCTTGTTTCTCCCAAGGCCTTGCCACCAGAACGAATTCATCGTCCATATTGAGTAAGGCCTCGCATGCAAGATGCTGTGTATGGCCAACTGAAGGCAATGACATCTGCATGCTTATGGAAAAGTTTGGTGAGAGAAGGCAGATGTGTAACCGCCCAAACAAACGTAATAGCGTTACAACGACCCGGTGCCTCACTGTCGCAAACTCATGGACACTGGCCCAGATTAAATATACGCACCTAAAGCATTGATGCCCAGCTGAGTCAGCACCTTGAGGAATTTACATGTATGTATGTATAAATTGTATGTATAAATAGGCATAATTGCACAAGAAATGACAGCTGCGTCCAGGAGCTTGCGCTTCTTGATCTTCATTTTCCAAGCTTTCAACTGCGTCCAACAAGACTGGCAGCTCAATTTAACACCGAAAAAAAAAGAAAAGAAAAAAAAAATGGCCAACGACCACAAACATAACGTGGCGACCACTCTGAATTACTGGGACGATCCAGGTGATGGCTCTAAGCCGACACCCATCTTCATTGGCAACGGGAGAATCAGCAATAGAAGGCCTCACAAGGCTTGGGAGGTTTTGATTTCTGATATCAGCGGCGATGAGGATCAGTACACCCTTGATTGCCAAGGGTTCCAATACTACCGCCACCAGAGCTGCGAGAAGGCCTTCGTTAACGATGAGAAGATTCAAAATGAATATTACCAGGAGTGCGAGCAGCTTGTCAAGACGGTCACGGGCGCGCGAGCCGTCAAAATCTTCAACCACAAGGTGCGTCGCGGCCCAACCCAATGGCACCACCTTGGCTTCCACAATCTCGCCAATCGTGGGCCTGTCACTCGAACGCACGTCGACCAGTCGTACGACGGAGCGGAGCGGCAGCTGCGCCGGGAGTTCCCCGAAGAGGCCGACAACTTAGTCCAGCGGCGGTACCAGATTATCAATGTCTGGCGGCCCATCCGGCCTATTTTCAAAGACCCAATCGCCGTGGCTGATGCAAGATCTGTTGCCGACTCTGATCTTGTGGGCGCGGAGAAAGTCGAGGATAACTTTGTTGGCGAATCCTGGACTGTCCTTTACAATCCAGACCACCACTGGTTCTTTAGGCACGGCATGACACCTCAAGACGTGCTGCTTATCAAGTGTTTTGACTCAGACACGTCGGTGGCGCGCCGATCCCTGCATTCTGCGTTTCAGGATCCGGCATACGAAGCTTGTGACTATCGGCAAAGCATCGAAGTTAGGTGCTTGGTCTTCTACTGAAAAGGCAGGACGCAGGAGGTGCGGACTCTGATGTTTGACGCAGATAGTTATGCGTTATGCGTTATTTGATGTTTGATGCAGATAGTTATGCGTTATGAGTTATTTAGTATTTACCCCGCTTCATTGGGAATGCAGGCTTGATCAAAACTTGCCTGAGGAGCACGCGGGGAGCCGAACGTTTAAATAAGTATAAAAAGACAAATAAAGCCCATCTTTTCAGACAACATTATTGCATGCGTAGAGAATCTTGTCACCCTGTCTATTAACAGAAAAACATGGGTCCTACCATTGATCCCCCACACTCTGTTGATTGGATGGGCAAGAAGGTGCCTGTTTGGTCAATGCAAACCCTCAACTATGGGCTCTTGCTTTCCCAGAACCCTAGCGAGGTTGACAAAGTAGTCAATGCTTGCATAGAGGACGGCTACTTTTATCTAGACCTTAACGGAATTGACGGCCGTCGAATGCTTGCCGATCAACAGGAGACGCTGAAACTAATGAAGCGCTTCTTTGATGCCCCTATCGAAGCCAAGAACGAGTTTGGCCTGATATCCTCGCACCTGGGGTTTGCAACCCATCTACCTACCGCCTAAAATATATCGCTCATTCTTAATAACACTTTGAAATCTAGATACGAGCCCGTGGGAAGCCGCACTGGTGTCGCGGCCGGCACTAAGGACGGGTATGAGATGCTCAAGGTATCTCGAGATGAGATCCAGCGAGACAGTCCCAAGATCCCAGCCCCGGTTAAGAATAGCGGAGACCTGCAGATACTCGAGAACGCAATCGGTAGCTGCAATACAATCACCAAGGTCATCTTATCTGCTCTCTCTACCGGCCTCCATCTGACTGGTGCTGGGCGATTTGAAAACTCGCACCGCAATGAGCGACCGTCAACTACTACTGTCAGTACATCCGTCTTAATAATCATCATGCATCATTCGAACAGTAATCATGGCCGGCCTTCATTTGCTTACTCGTCATTGCTTTACACAGCTATCAATGATGCACTACCTTCCATCCGAACTCGCTGGCGAGAATCGCATTGGGCACCAGAAGCACACAGATATCAGCACGCTCACCCTTCTCTTTAGCGAGCAATGGGGGCTGCAAATTCGCCCACCCGGTTCCTGCGGCGCCCGGGAAATGGGATTTGTAGCTCCTAAGCCTGGTTGTGCGTTTGTGCACGTGGGCGACTCTTTACGATTCGCAAGTGGCATGAAGTTTCAGAGTTGTATCCATCGTGTTGTTCCGTTCGATCCTACTCAGCATCGTTACTCAATTGCTTACTTCCTACGCGCCGAAGATGATACCATGTTTGTTGACTCAGAGGGCCGCGCCATTACTGCTGGGCAGTGGCATGACGAGAAATTTAAAGCGTTCACAGACCCGGAACTTTGGCAAGCAATGGCGCCGAAGTCAATGATTCTCGGAGGGATGAAGGAGGATGGAGAGGATGAACCAATCCTTAACCCACAGCGCGCTGTAAAAACAAATGCTGTACTTGCAAAGGCTTAGTTAAATAACTCTAAGCCTAACAGTATGTAGAGGTAGGTTAGGGTTAGGGTTAGGGTTAGGGTTAGGGTTAGGGTTAGGGTTAGGGTTAGGGTTAGGGTTAGGGTTAGGGTTAGGGTTAGGGTTAGGGTTAGGGTTAGGGTTAGGGTTAGGGTTAGGGTTAGG
>AFQZ01001291.1:0-13390 GCA_000222935.2 Aciculosporium take MAFF-241224
TTGAATTTGAGCTCTTTATCGGGCGCTTAATTTGTCGTTGGATTTGGTGAGGAATTAGGACTTTTTCATTCTTCGGCGGCTCCGGCGGCGGCTCTCGCGGCAATTCTCGCGACAGGTTTTTTGACCCATCCTTCCACACGGATTCAGGCTTCATTCTTCGTCACAAAGGTCTTAAGAGCTTTATTCGGTGAAGCTTTTGTCATCGCATCTGCAGGATTATTATTGCCATTAATCCAGCGTATCTCAGCCACTTCCCTCCTCTTATATGACTGCCGTAAGGCCATAATATCAATCATTAGCCTCTTTTCCTTTGTCGTCCCTAGCTTAACAATGCATTTGTACAGCAAGAAAGAGTTAGTGCATATTATTGTTGGAATTTTCGGCTTGTTTAATCGGTTAGTAATGATATTTAGAGTAGTGCTTATTGTGTAGGCAATGTTAACACCTTAAACCATCCTATACAGCTTAGAAGCTAATGCACTTCTTGTGACTCTTTTCGATTTTGTTAAGCTGTATGTTACGATATTTCCTCTGAGGGTGAATTTAGAGGTATTGTCATCCTTCCTTTCATTGCCTAGGATGATTACATAGCCTAGTTGAGAGCTAAGGTCTTTATTGTTTGCAAAAGAACTGTTAATAAAGACATAAAGAGCGGCGTTTTCTAGCGAGAGAGATATATATCGAAGTCCACGGTCTTGATTGTTGATTTGCTATTGAAGTCTTTTATTAAGCCTTAAAACATTATCGGATCCTGGATATTAGACTTGGGCGGCAACGGAAAGATCGTAAGATGCTTTAGGTTGACATATCAGAGCAATGTACGCTCCTTGTACTCGCTGTTCGACATATTTCGCTCGGTCGGTCGGGTCATTAACTTATAATAGCTTCCTTCCTTGTTCCTTTTGTTGCAAAAAGAAGGTGTTATCGTTAACTTCGCTCAAAATATAACCATTAAACATCAACGGTGTTAAAATCGTCAACCTCTCTTTTAGCTTTGCAAGGAATTCAGCGTTTTTTAACTCAACCTCTTCGCGATCAAAAAACTTAGTATCGCTAAGTCCTAAGGTATTATCAGTCTGCATTCTAATGATTCTAAAACACAAGCTTTCGCTAGAAGAAATAAGAAAATAAGGGTCATATGTAGAGGTTATCATCTGTAGTCTCTGACAATAATGATTGAAATACGTCGACCACTAATGTGTGCCAGCCTCTGCTATTCTGTATAGCGGCTTAATTACGACCATAATGACGTCTGGCGGGTAAAGGTATGCAATTTGTGCTAAAAGCTTTGCAAGAATTGTGCGATTAAGCTTTGTCTGTAACTGCATATATGCTTGGGTAATATCCCTTAGCTAAACCGTGATGCCTTCCTTTTTTAATAAGGGAGCAAGGGTAACGATGAGCCTTTGACTAGCTCTCTGAATTATTGGGGACTGCGTGAGAATAACCTCTTTCCCACGGTCGCTATGGCCTTGGATGACATATTGTGACTTTTTATATAGGGAGTTAGTTGCCTTGCCTTTAACTTCTCTTACTATCCGCGAGCTGAAGAGTCTTTTGCCTCTATGCCTTTGCAGGTCGAATTTCACAAATTCGAACATATTCCTTGCTAGCAAAGCATTAATCTCTGCTTTGTTAGAGAGTTTGAAAGGTTCTCCGGGTGTATTGATTTTTCCTTGCGCGCGGAGGTCAATTATAAGTTGAAAATCGGCCTTTTCTTTCTTAGTAAGAAAAGCCTCTGCTTAAGGGTGTTTCCAGGGTCTTCTATGTCCTCTTCATAGTAGAGTTATTAGGTTATCCAGGGGGTTTTTGTGATTTTCGTTACCTTAAACCGGGTCTTCCTTGTGAACCGGGTCTTCCTTGTAAGAAGATTCCACCTCTGGCAAGGTTATATACGGTTTGATGACCATAGACCGAAACTTCGTAGGGCTATAAGGCATCTTAATAATGCAAGTCTCTCCTTCTATTAAGAGAAGCTTGTAGGGGCCAGTCCATCCGCCTTTTTCGCGATAAACTCATACATCGGAATTCAAAGGAAGAGTGTGTATAGGCAGGGTTATTAGGCCGTTGTGGGTATTAAGATCATCGTGGACTTGGCGTCTCGCAAGACTGCGTCTTGCTTTATCTGTTGCTTTTTGAAGTATCTTAGCTCTTTAGGCAACTATAAAGCTTGGGGGGGAATTATTCGTCATCCTTAGATAGGTTCTAAAGACTAGAAGGGTGGGAATAAGACTATTTAGACCGGCAGAGTCATTGACTGCTTTAACAGCCATTTGAAGTATCTGCTCTTTCAAGAGAAGACCGTCAGCTTTGGTCTTAATAATATCATATGCTCTGCGAAGAGGGGCATAATATCGCTCAAGTTTTCCGATGCTGTTGTGAGCCTTAACGGGGACTTTGTTAATATTAATTGACAATAGTCGAGCTAAATGCCTGAATTCGCTAGAAGCGAAGTTTCTTCTGGCATCATGGACTATCTAGTCTGGGGGTCCAAGATATGTGTCAATCTAGCACTCTTTAAGGGCATTCTAGATATCTCGAGCTTTCTGTTGTTAAGGTGCAAGAAAGCGGGCAGCTTAAAATGATGTTACTGAATCTATAACGTGTAGGACCGGCTTCTTGTCAATTTGCATGATATTAACGAGGACCTCGTAGTTAAATTCAATATCGTCTTTAAGAGTGAATTTAAATCTACTCGGAGCTTTCGCGTTCATCTGGCATTAATGGCAAGCATGCGTGATTTTCCCTATGTCAGCCTTATTGAATTCTTCCCCAGCCCTGGCGAGAAGGTTATTCAATTGGTCGATTAACAGATGACCAAATCGGCGATAAAGTTAACGGATTTCGGCTTCAGAAAGCATGAAGATGGCAGGCTCTTAAGAACTGGCTGTCCACTAAGGATGTCCCTATTTCCTGATAATAGGTACCTTTTTGTCTCCTTGGATTAGAAGATTCTTAAGATTGTTAAGTTTGACACCTATTCTATCCATGTCTGTAATAGAATATAAAAACGGTGTGGCACTATTAAGCACATAGAAAGGTATTGTGCTAAAAATCGTCGGAAGCTTTAAAATACCAGTTGAAGTCGCAGTACCGGCTTTAAAGGTGATAGTCCTTTAGTCAGAGGAATGCTTAATTGTAAGGTTCTTCATAATTTTCATTAGAGCGTTAACTTGGCCTTGGCCAGCAGTTGAAATTCCTAATGCTTCTGTATCTGGGAGTATACCATGAAATGTATCCGCTGCATATCTCGTATCTATAAGATATACATGTTATTAAGGTTGTTCATTGGTATCATGGTCGTAGGGGTCTTTAAGAAATAAGGCATGTTTAAAAGCATTATCCTGCAAGAAGTTTACGGTTAATTGGGAAAAGAGTAGGGGATTTAGTGCTTGCGTAAAGAATGTTGTGAAGGAGAGAGTATTACGAGCCTCTTTGTCGTCTGGTTCCTCTTTTTTATTAGTAGTAAGAAAAGCGGCGTTCTAAGCGGCTTTTTCGTGTTCGTCCTTACTGCTATTATTAGTAGTAGTAAGTTGGGCCATTTCGCCTTCGTAGGCCTGTAGGAATGCATGGTATTGGCGTTCAGAGGGTGGTTTTTGGTGTTTTCTGTTATTCTACTAAGTTGCTTTTGCTTTCTTCTGCTCAGAGGCAGGATGGTTAGTTAACTAGCATCCTTCTTTGCGGCAGATAAAGCATTTCTTTGAGCTCGCTCTGGCTCGAGGTTTTTCACGATATGTAGCTCGTGAATAGCGTCGGTCTGTGAACATCGCTGTGTCGGTGTTTTGGTCTCGAAGCATAATGGGGAAGGCTTTTGGGTAAAGTGAGGGGGAAACTCCTGCTCGAGAACATTTCTCTTCAAAATGTAGTAACTTCTCGTTAATGAAGTCGTACACTTCTCCAGAATATTGTTCTTCTTTCTGGTAAAGTCTCTTAAGAGTATTAAGGGCTTTTTGATCGCTGTCAGAAAGTGTTCCGGTCGGGGTTTGTGGTTCTGGGGGAGGGTCTTTGGTTGAATGAAAATCTTCATTGTCAGAGTTCTTGTCATCGGAAAGTTCAAGTCGTTGAATCTCTTTTCCTTTCCTAGTTGCTTTTTCCGGCAAAGGTTTGTATTCCGTGTTGGGGTTAATGTTTAAGATATTGACAAGATCTTTAGAGACGTTCGATCTTGATCCTCTGGCTGTTTTAACACCATTGTTATTGAGGTAATCATGAAGGGTATACTTAAGGTTGTTGTTGATTTTATTAAAAGTATCCTTTGTCTAATTTTCATAATCTCGCTAGAAGTTAATAAGGAGATTGCGCCCTTTTCCTTCGTTAAGAATGTAGTAGTTAATCGTATATACAATACGGTCATTGATCTGTTGTTTAGTAGCTGTATTGACATTAATGTTGTTAACTAACTTAGTCCAATTAAAGGATAGAATTAGACAGTGCTTGTGAAGTTTTCGGGGTAGGGTGCTCTTCAGAAGTTCTCTTCTATAGACATCCTTTTAGAGTTGTTCATTGAAATCATCCATTTTTCCTTGGCTTAAAGACATTTTGGTGTTTTGGGCTTTGTGTTCAGTACTAATTGAAGCGGTTGGCGTTGGTTCTCTGTGAATAACAGTGAAGATCTGGTTTCAATCATAGATAAGTAACAGTCGATAATAAGGGAGAAGATCCACAAGAGTTAAGTCTTCTTATGATTATAAACGATTTAACAGTCAACGATTTAAAGAAATAATCCTTTGGTTAGCACAACGTCAGAATTTCTTGCAGTTACATAAGTAAAAGCGTTTGGACGAGTCTCTTCTGGGTATAACCTAATGAATCTGTGGTTATTAGTAACCACTAATCAGTGTTGGTAGCGCTTAGGTTACAAGTATACTGCAGCATAAATGTAGGGGGGGGGGTTTAATATTCAATTCATCTATGTCTCTAAAAGAGGGGAAGAAGCAGGCTATAATGCGGAGGTGTGGTGTTGTGGCCATGGTACGGCCCCAGGTCACATGACCTGTGATCCAGCCAATCAGGGTGCGTGCATTCTGTGTGCAACCCATAATTCCTAGTCAATGCGGCGTATCCCTTCCATCATCCATACAAGCGATTCCGACAATAATATTATGCTATAAGGACTTCTTCCTTTAATAACAGTTTTAACTACTAATCTCTAGAACTAGCAATATTACTATCCTATCCTCTGTTAATAAAACTTATAGTAGCCCGTTTAATACGGATTCTAATATTATAAATAACAGGCATGTTAGCTAGGCATTTGCCCTTATAGCATTTATTAGCTGGAATAAAGTTATTTATTCTAAAGATCTAGCATAGGATATTAATCTATAGTAGGTATATTACATTTATTTTTACTATAAAGATTATATTCTTATTAATTTTAGCTCCCTAGGTTATAAAATCTTTAAAGTATATATAAATTATATCTTTAGTAGTCTAAATGCTATTACTAGCCTAATATTGCTATATCCTAAATAACTTTAATTTAATTGCTTTCTTTAGGAACTAATAGTATTCCCTAGTAGATTTAAATCAACTAACTAGTAAGGTAAAATTAAGCTTGCTTAGTTTGCCTAAAATAGTATAAATACTTATAGATTTTGCTCTAGGCCTTATATAGCTAAAAGAGGTTCTATCCCCTTAGTATACTATTAAGCTAATAAATTTAATCTTAAAGTCTTTGTTTTTATTATATAAATTAGCTTCTTATGTTATATTACTTATATTAAATAAAGTATTTAATATAGTTACTATCTTATATTTCTAATAATACTCTTTTAAGGTGGTTATATTTAAATAATAGTTATTAAGTTCTTATAATAAGTTTAAGGTAATATATAGTAATATAAGAGGAATTATTTAGGAGATAAAAGAAAATATTTAAAATATGTAGTATCTGGTAAGTAATAAGCAAGAGGTTATAAGCATATAAATAAAAAATAATAATAGAAGTCTATTAATATATAAAAATAATAATAAAAGGTTAAAAGGATAAAATAACTTAAAGTGCACTATAGTTAGAGTTAAGAAATAAAAAGGCAAAAGATAAAGAAAAACAGGAAATTCTATTATGTTAGAATATATAAATAAGAGGTTAAGTAAAAAGTAAAGTAAAATTGTGTGTAGTGTAGTATTGTGCGGAAAATAGGGTTACATGTTTCCGCTTATAGTAATCATATAGGGTCCTATAGGATGTTAGATCCTGCTAATCTTAAGGCATTATTAGCACTCCTGTCTTATAAGCCCCTTCTTTTTATACTTCTTATCCTAGTTAATTAAATACTTCTTTAGATATTTATTTATTAACTCTAATATGTTTACCTTTATCTTATTTTTATTAATTTACTAGTTATCTTTAGTAGTATATCCTTTTTATCTTATAAGGTAAGCTATTTTAGAACTTTATCGCTTAGTATAGTAGATTTTTACCTCATATAAAATAATTTATTTAATCTCCTAGTAATTAGCTTTACTACTCACTTTTAAATTAATTAGTAAAGGATGTGTTTCCTTTCTACTAAATAGATCTTTACCTTAGTATAGTTTCTATATATATATAATTAATACTACTAAATATACCTTTAAGGGTAATAGAAATTTAAGTTAGTATAATAGAGGATTTACCTTTTTAAGAACCTTATATAGCCCTGCTCTCTATAGTAACTATTTCTTCTTTAGCTTTCTTAGAAGCTGGTATCCTTTATATAGTTATAAGTATACTATATCTTTAATATTAATATTTACTAGGTTATATTAGGAATTATATCTAATTTTAAATAGTGTAGTAGTAGTAGTTATTATAAGTTAAGCCTCTTTTTAATAAAGCTTATAAAGTGCCTTTAAGTTCTCTTTCCCTAGCTATAAGTTAGAAATTGCTTACTCTAGAAGAAGGTTAATAAGGTTTAGTAGTTTAAGCCTATATAATAACTTATTAAGTAACTAGTTAATAGCTATAGCTACTATATTATTAAGATAGTACTATAAAGCTAGAAGGATTAATACCTATAGTACTATTAGATTTATTATAGTATAATAGTAAATAGCTATTATTATAGTCTAGTTCTTCTGTTTAACTACTCTATCTGTTTACAGGTAGTAGGCAGTTATTATTAGAAATTTAACTCCTAGCTTAGTAAATATTACTTACTAAACCTTAAAAATGAATTTAGGGTCCCTATTACTAACTATTTATCTTAGTAGTCCTTAGTCTATAATATACAGAGCTTAAAGAAGTATTTCTGCTTATATAGATACTAAATACATTATATTCCCTAGGATTAAAAGGGTTCTCTTACTAAATAAATAGTTTATTAGGTAAAGGAAATTATACTTTAAGTATCCTTTTATAGCTTATATAATGTTTACTAAGTCTACCTCTGGCATATTAGTAATAAAGTCCAGAGAAATCATGTAAAATAGCATTAGTTTTAACTATAAAGGTCTTATTTCTCTGGTTACTTTATTCCTTAAAATAGAGTTCTCCTAATAAGTTATATAATATACTATATACTTCTGGATTTACTTAAATATCTTTAGGAAATAAATACTATATAAACCTTTTATTATTCTGCTAATTCTAAAGTAATAATAGTTATTATATATAGTTCTTAGCATGGTTTTAATATAGCTACTTAGAATATATAGTTATTTAAGCCCTTTTTTATTTTTATAATAGAGTAGGCCTTTATTTATAAGGTCCTAGCTATAAAGTAGAATTTACAGTTAGTTCTGTTCTTACTTTAGCTGCTTTTACTAGAAATCCTTAATACTCTTAAATATCTAATAATATTATAGGTTAAATTTATACCCTATTAATATCTACTTCTTTAATAAGTTATTTATTATAGCTACTACTTAATAGTTTTAATAGAAGTATATATAAGCATTTAATTTATTATATATACTATAGTTTACTACCTCTTAGTAGCTAATATTTACTAAAAGTTATAATAAAGCATTAGATATAATATTAAGAACTCCTAGTATATAAGTTACTTATAATTTAAACTATAATAAATAATTTGCCACCTTAGCTAATTTTAGGTTAGCCTTATTAAGGTTTATTATAACTAAAGAGGTATATTTAATAATTCCCTTAGCAGGTATATAATCTATTAGGATATTAACTAAATAATAGTTAGATTAGGCTATTTTTCGCAGTTTCCGTATTACCTATGTAATTATAGCTACCTTTGCCTTAGTTAATTTATACTACTTCTTAGCTATAAATATTAAATAAAAAAGAAAAAGAATTAGGTAAAGTTTTATAGCTATAATATCCTTATTAGGTATGGTTTTTCTATCCTACTCCTTATATAGTTAAAAAGCATATAAACTAAAACCTTCCTTATAAGCATTAATCTTCAAGAATAATAGTTACTTTAAATTATAATACTATAGTAGTATTTTCTTATAAAGCATGGTTTTTAGTGCTTTAAAGGCCGCTTCCTTATCTTTTATAAAAATAATGGATTTTTCTTATACCTTTTTCTTATATACCTGCTTTAAAGCTCCTACTAGTAACTTATTATATTTATAAAGTTTATATATAAGTACTGTCTTTTAGGTCTATAATAGTCAGATTTATAAGTTAAACTAAGGGATTCCTGCTCTTAGGAATCCTATTATACTAATAAAGGTTTCTAAGGTTAATAAGTTATAAGGAATTTTTATCTACTAGAATAACTTAATCCTATTATTTATGTTAATAATTCTGTTAGTATTAACTATAAATCTAAGAAGTTAGATTAAATAATATCTAATAAAAGACTTAGTTATTATAATATATACCTTATTTTCCTCTAGGACTTTTAAGACTATCTTAAGGTGTTTAAGATAATCCTTAAGGGTATTAGAAAAGATAATAATATTATTAATATAAATATAAATAAAACTTTAGTATAGTCAGAAAATGCAATCCATAAATCATTATGCAAAGGCTAGCAAATTCTTATACCCTATTAACACGACTTATAATACTTTTAGCCCTCTTTTAGAGATCACTACTATATGATTTTAGTATTTCTCTTATACTAGAAGCTAGTAGAAAAAACCTATTATATTAAAAATTAATTTCTACTCCTTACTATAAGTATCCTATATAATATTGCCTTAGTCTAGCAATAAATACACATCTAGTACAGTAATATTATTAAGAGGTCAAGCATTTATAATAACTTAGCCTTTCTTTATCTTCTCTATATCTATTTAAACAATAAAGCTAGGGCAGGCTACTAGTGCTAGTTTTATTAACTAAAATATCCAGCCTGCTAGGTATATAGCATTATAGACTTTAGTAAATTTCTCTTAGTCTTTACACCTAAGAGGGTACTTTCTTATTAGCTTAACCTAGTTCTACTAGCTGTTAATAAAGTTAACTCTTATCTTGTCTTCTTCTAGCATTAATACTACTCCTTTATTATAATAAATATTATACTTATTAGTTAGATCCTGTAACTTAGTAGCTGCTTTTAGGTTAATATTAGTAATTTATACTTTAAACTTGTTTTTAATAAAAGATATATCCTCTAGGCAAGATACTCTATATAATAAAATACCTTTATTAATAACTTTAGAATCCAGGTTATTATAAAATTTTTCTAGACTTTCTTCTGTCTTTTCTATCTTAATATCTTTACTAAAAAATACTATATATTAGTAAATATCTGGAATAGTAAAGTTTAAATTAAGGCTTATAGCTACCTTAAGTTAACCTACTTTACTATTCTGCTTAATCTATATAGCCCTATTAAAGTTATTTACTGCTAGCATTCTTTTCTTATCTCCCTAGTTAAGAATATTATTTAAAAAGATAGAATTAAATAATATAACATAGTAAACACTAGTCTTCTCTTTACTAGAGAAATCCTTTTATATTACTAGTATCTAATATATTAAGTTTAGTAAAATTATAATATTATATACTACTATTACCTATTAGGCTAGTATATAGTAAGTATTTTAAAATATTTATCCTAGTACTATTATATTATATACTAACCTAAAAACTAACCTTAAATTAATAAAATTAATTTTTACTTTAAAGCTATAAAGAAAGCTTATACTAATTAATAATTTTAGTTCTAGATTTAGTATAATATTTATAGTTACTATAAAGTAACCTTAGATATTTTTTTCTCTTATAATTCCTAAAATATTAAAGTTAAAAGTAGCCCTTTTTATAATAATAAAGGCTAAAGCTACTCCTATTACTAGTTTTAGGTCTTATATCTCCTACTTTATATTTATCCTATATTACTAAAGCCACTATTTATTAGCTAGAATTAATAATATTCTAGTATTTATATAGATTATATAGTTAGGTTCTTTATTATAGAATTAAATTAATATTTTAAGGAAGGTATTTATTTACTTCTTTCCCTTAATATTAATCTCCTGTAATCTAGATACTACCTTAATTACCTAGTTTTTTTATAGATCTCCTGTTAAAATTAGCTTATTTAAACTCTAAGTTATAGTATTTTATATAATATTAACTTTAGTTATAAAAGCTTTAATAATTTCCTTTTCTTCCTTAGGCTCTTCCTGCCTTCTTCTATTAAAAGCCTTTATTTTACTAGTCTTTATAGTTAATAAGGTAGGATTCTCCTAGTTTAAGTCTTCCTTCTCTACTATATAAAAAGTACTAATAAAATTAAATTTAACCTCCTTTTTATTAAAGTTATAGTTAAATATTAGGTATACTTTACTACATTTTATAATAAAGTATATATTTATAAAGTTAGACTTATTATATTTATTATCCTTTAATAGACTTTCTTTTTTAACTAAATAATATCTAGAGTTTGCTAGATACTACTCTTACTCTTTAGTATTAGAATTATTATTTAAAACTATAACCTTATAGGGTTCCTAGTTTAAACGCTCTTATTACCTAAATTATCTTAAGTAGAATTAATCCCCTTAGTAAATGTTTTATTACTCTCTAGATTAATTTTCTTTTTAATTTTCTTCTTTTAAGGATTTTTTTTTCCTTTATTATCTCTTTAAGATTTATCTTCTTAGCTATAAGCCCTACCTTCCTTAGTTTAAAAGTCTGCTTTCTTCTTTATAAGGTCCTCTTTTCTAACTTTTAGTTAGTATAATCTGTTATTATTATACTACTATGACCTTTAAGGTTAATTCTAGTCATATTATAGCTTATTTTAACAAACCTATTTCTAGTATAGGATTAATAGCCTTTTTTAGTCTCTTTAATTATAATCCCTTAAGCTACTTAATCTCTTTTTAATATTGTTGGAATCGCTCGTCTTGAGGATGGAAGGGATACACAATAGTAACCGGGAATTGTGGGTCATACGTATGATGCGTGTGCCCTGATTGGCTGGATCACTATGTCATATAACCTAGGGCAGTACTGTGGCTATAACACCACACTTCTGTATTGTCCCCCTCTTTTCCCTTTAGAAAAAATAAGAACTATATAGAAATCAGACCTTTGTTACCCCCCTCCATGTTATTACTATAGTAAACGTACCCTGTGAAACCATCACTGATTAGTGGTTGTTATAACCATAGATTAGTTAGTAATTAACAGAAGAGATAAACTTCTAATATAACGTACTTATTTACTTAATTACGCAGAATCCATCGTTTATGCTACCTAAAAGCAACTTTTTTTATTATTGTTAACTTTTGCTACTTATTTATAATTATTAAGAAAGTTTCTTTATAGAATTTACCCCTTATTATTAACTTACTACTAGTCTATAATTAAAGTATCTTCTTTGCTATCTATTATAGAGAAAACACTAAAAATAGCTTTAACTTTTACTACTAGAGCTAATTAACCTATTTAAGACTCCCTTCCTACAAAACTCTAAAAGTATTCTAACTACTTTATAGAGAAATAGGCTGAAGCTAATAAATAAATTAACCCTAAAAAAGCTATAACTTCTGAACTCTACAACAAATTTACCTATTATATTAACTAGTATAAATCTAGTAACTAGTAAGGTACTAGATTCCTGTTTACATACTAAGAAGACTTTAAAGGATAAAATAATAACATTTTTAAGAAGATTACCCCTAAGGTCCGATAAGTACTTCGAGATATTCTTTAAGATTAAGAAATTAATATATAAGAAGGATTATAAAGACTAATCAACTATGTACTTGCTGATTTAGTTAGTATAAATAATTCTGTTTTCTTTCCTAATGGAAAGCTCCTGACAGGAAATAACACCATTAACACGTTAATATTAATAATAACCTCACCTCCCTCTAACCCTCTTAACCCTTCTATTAAAGAAATAATAATAAAAACAACAATTCCCTCTCCCTTAGAATAACAAACTATATTAAAGGAAATTACTAATATAGACTAAAAAGCCTTAAACTCTCTTACTAGAGTTTATAATAAGGAAAACAAGTATTTTAGAACACTTTTTAACTTTATATATCCTAAAGTCCTAATCTTTAAGGATATCTATATAATATAAGGAATTTCGCCTAAGTTATACCCGTTTGCACTATTAATAATGCTTATAGGCAATACCTATAAGTATTACCTTAAGAAATTTAGTAGAAGACTTATTTTATTTAATATAATAACCAAGCAGATAAAGGAAAACTTTAAGACTAAAGAAAATCAAAAATTCTACTAAACACGATTTTAAGAGATAAAGTTTTATTACGTTATAGCTGAAAATCCAATAAAGACTAAACTTAAATATTTAGAATTAATAATTCAATAGCTCTTAGACCTATTTAATGGTCTTTACCCCCCCTCTAAGAAAGATATAATCCTTAGGCGCTAACTAGAAATATCTGTTTAAAATAGCCCCGAATTTAACTAGATAACCTACATCCGAACCAATACCTATAAAGGCGTAGTTAGTACTATTTGCTGCTGCCTTATAATAAAAGATATAATAGAACCTGTTTTAAAATCATTTATAAGCTAATAGATTACAAGAGAAAACAAGTACTAACCTTAAAACACTACCCTAAGCACTAACATAGTCTTGTTTACTAACTAATGATATTTATAAGCTTCCTAACCCTAAAATAAAGCTGGATCTAAGAAATGCTTTATTTATTATAAAGAAGGATATTAGTTAACTAATTATCCTGTCTTTAAATAAAAGAAAGCAAAAGAAACTTAGTAGAGTAACTAAAGGCATAAATCCCCTCCTTTTAAACGCTAATTTTACGTATTCTTATAAGCATTTAAAGGTAAAGACAAAGAGTTATTACCCCTGGACAGCAGGGATAAGAATAAACATAAAAAGGCTGCCTAAAACGCAGCATTTATTGCATTTAAAGAAGAAAAGGCATAAAGCGATAGAGAAGCATGAGAAACCCTCACGTTCATAACTTTCTTTATACAAGCACCTAATCCCCCTTTCTTTTCTGCCTTAACTATAAATTT
>AFQZ01001290.1:0-13410 GCA_000222935.2 Aciculosporium take MAFF-241224
CTTTTGTGTTTATCTGGCATTAATAGCAAGCATGCGTGATTTTCCCTATGTTAGCCTTATTAAATTCTTCACCAGCCCTAGTAAGAAGGTTATTTAATTAGTTGATTAACGGATGACTAAATTAGTAATAAAGTTAACGGATTTCAGCTTTAGAAAGCATAAAGATAGCAGGTTCTTAAGAACTAGCTGTCTACTAAGGATATCCCTATTTCCTAATAATAGGTACCTTTTTATCTCCTTAGATTAGAAAATTCTTAAGATTATTAAGTTTAACACTTATTCTATCTATGTCTATAATAGAATATAAAAACAGTATGAAATCTAGTGCAATAGTCAACAACACCGCGGATACGACGCGGTATTACACCTAAAACAAAAAAGAAGCATGGAATTAGATTCCTTATTATTAATTACCCCCCCTAGTAATAGCATATTATATAAGGAAAGTAAGTAGTATAAGGGGTGTAATAATTAATAAATTTTTATATAAATCTATAACTAATAAAAAATAAGGCACTACCTAGAAAGAAACATAATATTAAGAAGAAAATCCTAGAGTAATAGTAGTATAAGAAAAACTAAAGAATAAAATAAAATTACTAAAGGAATTAATAATAAAAGTTATTTTAAAGGTAAAAATAATAAAAGTATAGGCTTTTATTAGAACTTTTATATAAATTACTATAAATATAAAAGAAAAGATAGCCTAAATAAGAACTAATATAGAAGGCCTATAGGCCTTAATTATAAAAGCAGTTAGTAGTAGAGTAGAAACTATAGTTAAGAAGGTAGTTAAAAAGGTAATAAAGGCTATTCCTAGGACTAGATTAGTAGTTAGGGGGACTTAGATAAATATTATAGCTTATAGAGTTATAAGGCAGAATATAATAATACCTTTAGCCTAAACAAAGGGTATAGTAATACTAGCCTGCTATTACTAGGAAGTATTAGTAAAGGGAAGCACTATTAGCAAGGTAGTTAGGAACAGATTACTAGGAGAGATTATAAAGGTAGTAAATAGTGCTATTAGCATAGAGGAGGCAGTAGTAGCATACTAATTATAAAGTAAAGATATAGTTATTATATTTATAAAAGCAAGGAGGAAATAAAAGGAAAACACAGCCTAGGTAGGAGTTGCCTTTAGACCTAAGGCAGAAGTAAATAAAAAGATATTTAGTGTGATTATTAAGGGATTTCTAATATAATTAATAAACCATATTATAATTAAGAATATAAGGAAGAATATTAAAAAGGAGAATAAATTAAATATAGTAAAGATAATAGTATAAAAGCTAAGGGGAATAGCAATAAGGGCACTATTAGTAGTTAGTATTAAGGGCACTAAGGTAGTAAACTAACTATACTATAGGGAAATAATATACTAAGTAGAGATTTTTAATGCTAAGATATATAATAAGATGATCTACCTAAAGCAATATTATAACTACTATAAGATTAGATATATTACTAAATACTATAAGAAGGAAGCAAGATATAGCAGGTATACTGCTAAAAAACACCCTAAGGAAGAGAGGACTTGCCTAATGTTAATAAGCAAGGTATAGGAGAGATACCTAAATTATACAGGGGTATATCTAGTATAGTCTTAACTATACTTAGTAAGTAATAAGAGATAGTAGTAGGCTAGGGAGGCTTATGCTATAAGGCCGCTGTTCTTTTATAACTATTAGTTAGAGGTTATAATAGCTACTACAGGTAAGGGTTATTAGGGAGAAGAAACCAGAGAACTAATAGAGAGGTAGCTAAGAGGAAGGAGTATATAACTAAGGGGCCCTTTTATAAGATAAACTTATAAGCTAAGATTAGGACAACAGAGACCGGCAGAGAAAGGTATAATACTGGCCTTTTTATAACTAACTAGAGGGCTAAACAATACCAGAGCCAGCCTAACTAGGGTGCTCTAAAGCATATAATAAAGTATATAATTAAGGTTATATACTAGAATACACAGAAGAAAAGCAATTTAGTACATCTAGTGTTAGGGTATAATATTAGCCCTAAGGTAATAGCTATCTAGGAACTAGAAGGCTATAATAGTATACTGCTAAATCTATCTTAAGGACACTATATATTAGTAATATATAGTAGAAGAATAGCGATTTATATATACTAAAAGGTTAAGATAAAACTTTAAACTATAGGGAGGGAGAAGAATTAGTATAGTGTTAAGCTATGTAAAGTAGAGGTATATAATATCTATTTCCTGGCTTATAAAAGGGAGTAATAGATACCTTTATAACACTTTACTAATACCTAGGCAAAGGGCTAGAGTATGTTTGTAGGGGACTTTAACTAATATTACCCCTTATAAAACAGATTTAGCTAAACATCTCTAGGGCATAATAAGATATTAAAATTTATAATAAGGTAGTAACTCAGCCTAGCTATGCTGTTTAAGGAAGTAATAAGGAGAGAATATAATAGCAGGGATAGCACTATTAACTATACATAAACTACCTACAACGTTAGTGTTAAATTTATTAGGCTAGTAGAAATTGCTAGATCTAACCATATGCCCTAGCTTATTAGCATTAGAATAAACAAGGAATTAAGCAATAGCCTAGGGTTAGTCCGGGGTTAGAGAACAGCAGACAAGAACCTTATTATAGCAAAGGCTTTAAACAGGCTTAGAAAGAAGGGGTTAGAGCTTTTGCTATGTAACTAGCAAGAAATCAATAACTATATATAGTAGCTTACCTAATAGCTTATAGAGATAGCTAATATAGTAGCACTTAAGCGACCTTAAGGGCATAGTAAACTATAGCCTTAGTAGAATAAAAGGGTAAGGAATGTAATAGCAGAGGCAAGATATGCTAATAAGCAGTAGTAGTAATAATAGACGTAGGAAGCATAGCAGGCCTTAATAGAAGCTATAAAAAAATAGAATTATATTATCTTAAAGGAGAAGAAAAGCAGCTAGCAATAGGCAGTTAGTAAGTTATTTAGGTTTAAAGGGAGTCTTTAGACCCTAGAGTATTAGGCCTAGCTATAGAGTGGACTTCCTCCTAAAAGGCAACAGGTTTTACTACTAACCTAGCTAGGAGATAATAGTAAGGAGGAGATAGTAAAGGTTATATATAAGGGTAAGGCAAGGGCATTTATAAAGAGGTTCTTCTCTTTATTTATAGCTAGGGCTTTAGGTCTAGAGGTAGAGAAGGGGATAAGATACTATAATAATAATTAGGCAGTTCCTGTGTTTATAGAGGAGGAAATTAAAGAGGTTATAAAGAATATAGTAAGTTAAAAAGCCCTAGGGCCGGATAAGCTACTAATAGGTTTCCTTAAGCTATGTAGAGCAGCCCTAATATTATATTTAATATGCCTTATAAATACTTACTATAGTTTAGGATATTATCTAGCCTTCTTCTAATAAGCAAAGGTAGTAGTTCTATATAAACCTAAGAAGACCCCTAAGGAGTTAAGCAGACTAGGGGGGTAGAGGCCGATATTACTATTAAACATAATAAGCAAAGTAATTAAAGGAGCTATTATAAGGAGGATTACTAATACAGCAGAGGAAGGCTATATACTACTAAATATATAAATAGGTAATAGGGCTAGTAGGTTAACAGAGGTAATACTAAGTATACTAAAAAAGGTTGTAAAGATAGCATAGCATTACTAGGGAATAGTATTATTATTATAGCTAGATATTACTAGGGTATTTAATACTATTAGCTATAAACGATTATACCATACTATAAAGGAGTTAGGATTGCTAGGGTAGATGGCTAGATAGGCACAGGGCTTTACATTAAAAAGAAGAGCATAATTGGTGTTTAACGGACATATTACTAAGGAAATCTAAGTTACTATAGGGGTTCTATAAGGGTCACTGGCATCTTTTATTCTCTTCCTGCTTTATATTATACTACTATATTAAAGATTAGCAGAGGCAGAATTAATATTAATACTAGGGTTCTTAGATAATATAAATATTATAGTATATAGAAAAACAGCAAAAGAGACTAAAATATAACTAAAAAAAGCCTAAAGAATATATAAGGAGTGGTTAAAAGAGTACAGGCTAAGGTTTAACCTAAAAAAGAGCAAGCTAATATACTTTATAAGGAAGAGGCAGGCAATTATAATAACAATTTAACTTAAAAGAACAATAATATAACTAACTTAATTAGCATAATTTCTAAGGGTTTAGATTTACTAAAAGCTTTGTTAGTTAACTTATATAAAGAAGGTAAATACTAAGTTATTATAGCAGAAGTTAGTACTTATAGTACTAGCTGTATTTACATAGGGATGCTAACTAGAGTGTGTAAGATCCCTTTATATATAGGTAATAAGAAGCATAATAGCCTATAAAGCCGGGATATACTATACCTATAGTAAGTTAAAAGAGGTAGCACAGGGGGTAGTAAAGGCCTTTATAAGGGAACAGAATAAATGCTTAAGGCAGGTTATAGGGGCATATAAGGTAATACTAGTAACACTCTTAGAGACAGAAGCAGTAGTACTACTAATAGATTTATACCTTAATTATATTAAGTAACAATTTTACTAAAGACGTAAGGATAGTAGTATAGGTAAGAAGATATAATAGGCATGTAATTTAATAGTATTATAGCTATAACGCTAAGGAAGAGGCCGCTAATATAACTACTATAAGGCGTTTCCTAATGCCCCCCCCCCCTCCCTAGCAGCCTTATAGCTAGATAGGAATTAGAGAGGGAGTGGGAAAAACAGTAAATATAGCAGAGGTATAAGGCTTAAATAAGAAGAGAATAGGCAAAAGTAATAACAGTAAATAAGGAACCTAACTTTAAGAGTATAAAAAAGATAGCAAAGCTTTATAATAGCCTGCTTAAGTATAAATTTATAGCCTTAGTATAGCTTTAAATAGAAAAAATAAGGCTAAATGCCTTCCTTTATAACAGATAGGTGCCTAAGGTAACTTTACTAATATATTAATACTAGGGAGGAGATAAGGATATTTATTACCTTATCTTGTTATACCTAGAATATAACTATTTAAGACTGATTCTAGTAGTGCCTATAATAAGAGATCTATAGGAACTTAGGGCAGTGCTTAATAATAAGAAGCTAGCACTAAATATTATAAAGTAGGTGCTTTTAACTAGGTAACTTTAGTAGTATAGGTTAGCGGAGGAGCTTAGTAAGGCGTGGTAGATATGCAATAATAAGGCTAAGAAAGGGATTAGAGGCAACGGAAATAACAGGATAGAGGAGGAAGAGCCGGACTAGAAGGGAAGGTGCTTATAGGGGGTTTTTACTAATATACTAACCTTTTATATAAAGCATGACTACACTTCTGTTATTGTCTGCAGTTCTAGGGAACTAGCAGATATCTTATACTAATAGTTGGAAATAATAAAGACTTTATACCAGAGGCTTAGTAGGAGCTATATAAAAGAATATAGGTTTTCTCCCCTATTTTAGGGTTTTTCCTATATTAAGAAGTTAGTTAATGGACTAGTTAGTGGCTCTAGCGACCTAGCGTATATGAATAATAATATAAAAACAGTGTGGCACTATTAAGCATATAGAAAGGTATTATGCCAAAAATCATTAAAAGCTTTAAAATACTAGTAGAAGTTATAGTACCGGTTCTAAAGGTAATGGTCCTTTAGTTAGAAGAATGCTTGATTATAAGGTTCTTTATGATCTTTATTAGAGCGTTGACTTAGCCCTGGCCAGCAGTTGAAATTCCTAATGCTCCTGTATCTAGGAGTATACTGTGAAATGTATCCGCTATATATCTTGTATCTATAAGATATACATATTATTAAGGTTGTTCATTGGTATTGCGGTTGTAGGGGTCTTTAAGAAATAAGGCATGTTTAAAAGCATTATTTTGTAAGAAGTTTATGGTTAATTAGGAAAAGAGTAGGGGATTTGGTGCTTATGTAAAGAATATTATAAAGGAGAGAGTATTACAAGCCTCTTTATCGTCTGGTTCATCTTTTTCGTTAGTAGTAAGGAAAGCAGCATTCTAAGCAGCTTTTTTATATTCATCCTTACTACTATTATTAGTAGTAGTAAGTTAGGCTATTTCGCCTTTATAAGCCTATAGGAATGCATAGTATTGGCGTTCAGAGGGTAGTTTTTAGTGTTTTTTGTTATTTTACTAAGTTTCATTTGCTTTCTTCTGCTTAAAGGCAGGATGGTTAGTTAACTAGCATCCTTCCTTGCAGTAAATAAAGCATTTCTTTGAGCTCGTTCTGGCTTAAGGGTTTTTATAATATATAGCTTATAAATAGCATTGGTTTATAAACATTGCTATATTAGTGTTTTAGTTTATAGACCGGGCAATAAGGGCATTCGGATTATTATTAGTAGTTGTTAGTAACTGACTTATAGAGGTTAGTGGTATATCCATTGCTAAGAGGTAATTTCAAAGATTACTAACAAATCCTTCAAAGGTTGGCACATTCCTGAATTTAGTATTATAAAAATCGTTATTGTTTTCTATTGCCTGCTATACTTAATAAAGAAGAATCGTATCTTGCTTAAGAGGGTTATAAGGGCCATTAAATATCTTTATAAGTTGGTTAAGAAGGATTTCTAGGCATTCTGACTTATTCTTTATTGGATGTTTTATAATAATATAGCAAAGGCATAAATCGGTAAATTGTGTTTTGTAGAAGCTCTTATTCTTAGGTGTTTTAAAGTGATTTCTAATGTTCCAAGTTATCTCCTTAAATAGGATTGTCTTTGCTCTAAAGTATTTAAGGAAGTATATATAGGCTTTACCTTAAAGTATAATAGGGAAGGCTTTTAGGTAAAGTAAGGGGGAAACTCCTGCTTAAGAATATTTCTCTTTAAAATGTAGTAACTTCTCGTTAATAAAGTCATATACTTCTCTAGAATATTATTCTTCTTTTTAGTAAAGTCTCTTAAGAGTATTAAGGGCTTTTTAATTACTATTAGAAAGTATTCTGGTTAGGGTTTATAGTTCTGGGGGAGGGTTTTTAGTTAAATGAAAATCTTTATTATTAGAGTCCTTATTATTAGAAAGTTTAAGTTGTTAAATCTCTTCTCCTTTCCTAGTTACTTTTTCTAGCAAAGGTTTATATTCCGTATTAGGGTTAATATTTAAGATATTAACAAGATCTTTAAAGACATTTAATCTCAATCCTCTGACTGTTTCAACACCATTATTATTAAGGTAATTATAAAGGGTATACTTAAGGTTGTTGTTAATTTTATTAAAAGTATTCTTTATCTAATTTTCATAATCTTGCTAAAAGTTAATAAGGAGATTATGCCCTTTTCCTTTGTTAAGAATATAGTAGTTAATTGTATATATAATACGGTTATTAATCTGTTGTTTAGTAGCTGTATTAACATTAATATTGTTAACTAACTTAGTCTGATTAAAGGATAGAATTAAATAGTGCTTATAAAGTTTTTAGGGTAGGGTGCTCTTGAGAAGTTCTCTTTTATAGACATCCTTTTAGAGCTGTTCATTAAAATCATTTATTTTTCCTTAACTTGACAATATTTTGGTGTTTTAGGTTAAGCTTTGTGTTTAGTACTAATTAAAGCAGTTAGCGTTAGTTAATTCTCTGTAAATAACAGTAAAGTTCTGGTTTTAATTATAGACAAATAACAGTTAACAATAAGGGAGAAGATCTATAAGAAATAAGTCTTCTTATAATCGTGGATGATTTAATAGTTAATGATCGAAGAAATAATCCTTTAGTTAGTATAACGTCGGAATTTCTTATAGTTATATAGAGTAAAAGCGTTTAAACAAGTCTCTTCTAGGTATAACCTAACAAATCTATAGTTATTAGTAACTACTAATTAGTATTAGTAACACTTAGGTTATAAGTATGCTATAGTATAAATATAGGGGGGGGGTTTAATATTTAATTTATCTATATCTTTAAAAGAGGGGAAGAAGCAAGCTATAATGCAGAGGTATGGTGTTATGGCCACGGTACAGCCATTAGGTTACATGACCTGTGATCCAGCCAATTAAGGTGTATGCATTCTGTGTACAACCCATAATTCCTGGTTAATGCGGCGTATCCCTTCCATTATCCATACGAGCGATTCCGACAACTATAATCTCTGAAATCAGGTTACGATATTTAATATCCGTATTCCTTGGAACATTTTCCTAAAATTGGGTTATAATTCTTTATAATGATATCCTTGAGATAAATTCTCTAAAATTGGGTTATAATTCTTTATAATTATATCATTGAGATAATTATTATTCATGTACGCTAGGTAGCTAGAGCCACTATCTAGTTCATCAGCTAGCTTCTTAATATAGGAAAAACCCTAGAATAGGGGAGAAAACCCATATTCTTCTATATAGCTCCTGCTAAGCCTTTACTATAAAGTCTTTATTATTTTTAACTATTAGTATAAGACATCTGCTAGTTCCCCCAGAACTACAGATAATAACAGAAGTGTAGTTGTACTTTATATAAGAGGTTAGTATATTAGTAAAAAACCCCTTATTAGCACTTCCCCTTCTAATCCAGCTTCTCCTTCTTTATTCTATTATTTCCGTTACCTCTAGTCCCTTTCTTAGCCTTAACATTATATATCCGCTATGCCTTATAAAGCTCCTCTGCTAACCTGTACTACTAAAGTCACCTAGTTAAAAGCACTTACTTTATTATAATTAGTGCTAGCTTCTTATTATTTAGCGCTGCCCTAAGTTCCCTTAGGTTTCTTATTATAGGCACTATTAGGATTAGCCTTAAATGGTTATGCTCTAAACATAATAAAATAAGGTAGTAAATATCCTTATCTCCTCCCTAGTATTAGTATATTAGTAATATTACCTTAGGCACCTGTCTGTTATAAAGGAAGGCATTTAGCCCTATTTTTTTTATTTAAAGCTATACTAAGGTTATAGATTTATGCTTAAGCAGGCTATTATAAAGCCTTACTATCTTTTTTATACTCTTAAAGTTAGGTTTCTTATTTATTACTATTACTTTTGCTTATTTTCTTCTTACTTAAGCCTTATACCTTTGCTATATCTACTGTTTTTCCCACTCCCTTTCTAATTCCTGTCTAGCTATAAGGCTACTAAGGAGGGGGGGAGGGGCATTAGAAAACGCCTTATAGTAGTTACATTAGCAGCCTCTTCCTTAGTGTTATAGCTATAATACTATTAAATTACAGGCCTGTTATATCTTCTTATCTATACTACTATCCTTAAGTCTTTAGTAGAATTGTTATTTAATGTAATTAAGGTACAGATCTACTAGCAGTACTGCTGCTTTTATCTTTAAGAGTGTTACTAGTATTGCCTTATATGCCCTTATAACCTGCCTTAAGCATTTATTCTATTCCCTTATAAATACCTTTACTACCCCCTATACTACCCCTTCTGGCTTACTATAGGTGTGGTATATTCTAGCTCTATAGGCTATTATGCTTCTTATTATTTATATATAAAGGGATCTCACACACTCTAGTTGGCATTTCTATGTAGACACAGCCAGCACTATAAGTACTAACTTCTACTGTAATAATTTAGCATTTACCTTCTTTATATAAGTTAACTAATAAAGCTTTTAATAAATCCAAACCCCTAGAAATTATGCTAATTATATCGGTTATATTATTATTCTTTTAAGTTAGATTATTATTATAATCAACTGCCTCTTCCTTATAAAGTGCATTGGCTTGCTTTTTCCTAGGTTAAATCTTAGCCTATACTCCTTTAACTACTCCTTATATATTCTCTAGGCTCTTTTTAGTTATACTTTTATCTTCTCTGCTGTCTTTCTATATACTATAATGTTTATATTATCTAAGAACCCTAGTGTTAATATTAATTCCACTGCTGCTAGTCTTTAATATAATAGCGTAATATAAAGTAAGAAGAGGATAAAAGACGCCAGCAACCCTTATAAAACCCCTGTAGTAACTTGGATTTCCTTAGTAATACATCTGTTAAACGCTAATTATACTCTCCTTTTTAACATAAAGCCCTGTGCCTATCTAGCCATTTACCCTAACAGTCCTAACTCCTTTATAGTGTAGATTAATTATTTATAGCTAACTATATTAAACGCCCTGGTAATATCTAGCTATAGTAATAATACTATCCCCTAATAATGCCATGCTATTCTTATAACCTCTTTTAATATACTTAGTGCTACCTTTATTAATCTGCTAGCCCTATTACCTATTTATATATCCGGCAGTATATAGCCTTCCTTTACTATAATAGTAATCCTCCTTATAATAGCTCTCTTAATTACTTTTCTTATTATATTTAATAATAATATTAGCCTTTATCCCCCTGGTCTGCCTAGCTCCTTAGGGGTTTTCCTAGGTTTATATAGAACTACTACCTTTACTTGCTAGAAGGTGGCTAAATGGTGTCCTAAACCGTAGTATGTATTTATAAGACGTGTTAAATATAATATTAAGGCTGCTTTATATAGCTTAAGGAAACCCGTTAGTAGCTTGTCTAGCCCTAGGGCCTTCTAGCTTATTATACTCTTTATAACTTCTTTAATTTCCTTCTCTATAAACATAGGAGCTACCTAATTATTACTATAGTATCTTATTTCTGCCTCTATCTCTAGACCTAAAGCCCTAGCTATAGATAAAGGAAAGAACCTCTTTATAAATGCCTTTGCCTTACCCTTATATATAACCTTTACTATCTCCTCCCTGTTGTTATCTCCTAGCTAAGTTAGTAGTAGGACTTATTATATCTTAGGAGGAAGTCCACTTTATAGCTAGGCCTAGCGTTCTAGGGTGCAGAGGCTCCCTTTAGACCTAAATAACTTGCTAACTGCCTGTTGCTAACTACTTCTCTTCTCCTCTAAGATTATATAATTCTGTTTTCCTATAGCTTCTATTAAGGTCTGCTATGATTTCTATGTCTGTTAATACTGCTACTACCTATTAGCGTATCTTGCCTCTACTGTTATATTTTTTACTCTTTTATTCTACTAAGGCTGTGGTTTACTGCGCCCTTAAGGTCATTTAGGTGCCACTATATTAGCTATTTCCATAAGTTATTAAGTAAGCTATTTTGCGTAGTTATTAATTTCCTATTAGTTGCTTAGCAGGAGCTCTAACCCCTCCTTTTTAAGCCTATTTAAAGCCTCTGCTATAATAAGGTTCTTATTTACTGTTCTTGAACCCCAGACTAACCCTAGGTTATTGCTTAATTCCTTGCTTATTCTAATGCTAATAAGCTAAGGCATATGGTTAGATTTAGCAATCTCTACTAGCCTAATAAATTTAATACTAATGTTATAAGTAGTCTATATATAGTTAATAGTGCTATCCCTGCTACTATATTCTCTCCTTATTACTTCCCTAAACAGTATAGCTAGGCCGAGTTACTACCTTATTATAAATTTTAATATCTTATTATGCCCTTAAGAGGTTTAGCTAAATCTATTCTATAAGGGGTAGTATTAGTTAAAGTCCCCTATAAACATACTCCGGCCCTTTGCCTAGGTATTAGTAAAGTGTTATAAAGGCATCTACTACTCCCTTTTATAAGCCAGGAAATAAATATTATATACCTTTACTTTATATAGCTTAATACTATACTAATCCTCCCCCCTCCCTATTATTTAAAGTTCTGTCTTAACCTTTTAATATATATAAATTACTATTCTTCTGCTATATATTACTAATATATAGTGCCCTTAAGCTAGATTTAGTAGTATACTATTATAACCTCCTGGTTCCTGGATAGCTATTACCTTAGAGCTAATATTATGCCCTAACACTAAATATACTAAATTGCTTTTCTTCTATGTATTCTAGTATATAACCTTAATTATATACTTTATTATGTGCTATAAAGCACCCTAGTTAGGCTGATCTGGTATTGTTTTGCCTTCTTATTAGTTATAAAAAGGCTAGCATTATACCTTCCTCTGCTAGTCTTTATTATCCTAATTATAGCTTATATCTTTATCTTATAAAAGGGCCCCTTAATTATATGCTTCTTCCTCTTAGCTGCCTCTCTATTAGTCCCCTAGTCTTTTCTTTATAATAACCCTTACCTATAGCAGCTGTTATGGCCTTTGGCTAATAGCCGCAGAAGAACAGCAGCCTTATAGCATAAGCCTCCCTAGCCTGCTACTATCTGTTATTACTTACTAAGCATAGCTAAGATTATACTAAATATGCTCCTATATAATTTAGGTATCTCTCCTATACCTTACCTATTAATATTAAGTAAGTCCTCTCTTTTTTAAGGTATTTTCTAGTAGTATACCTATTATATCTTGCCTCCTCCTTATAGTACCTAGCAATATACCTAATCTTATAGTAATTATAATATTACTTTAGGTGGATTATCTTGTTATATAGCTTAGCATTAAAAATCTCTACCTAGTATACTATTCCTTTATAGTATAGGCAGTTTGCTACCTTAGTGCCTTTAACACTAACCACTAGTAGTGCCCTTATTACTATTTCCTTTAGCTTCTATACTATTATCTTTACTATATTTAAATCATTTTCCTTTTTAATGTTCTTCCTTATATTCTTAATTATAATATAGTTCGTTAATTATATTAGGAATCCCTTAATAATTATACTAAATATCTTTCTGTTTACTTCTGCCTTAGGTCTAAAGGTAACTCCTACTTAGGCCATGTTTTCCTTCTATTTCCTCCTTACTTCTGTAAATATAATAACTATATTTCTACTCTATAATCAGCATACTACTATTACCTCCTCTATACTAATAGCGCTGTTTACTACCTTTATAATCTCTCCTAGTAATCTGTTCCTAACTACCTTACTAATAGTGCTTTCCTTTATTAATACTTTCTAGTAATAGCAGGCTAGTATTACCATACCCTCTGTTTAGGCTAAAGGTATTATTATATTCTACCTTATAACTTTATAAGCTATAATATTTGCTTAAGTCCCTCTAACTACTAATCTAGTTCTAAAAACAGCTTTTATTACCTTCTTAACTACCTTTTTAACTATGGTTTCTACTTTACTATTAACTGCTTTTATAATTAAGGCCTATAGGCCTTTTATACTAGTTCTTGCTTAGGCTATCTCCCTTCCTATATCTATAGTAATTTATATAAAAGTTCTAATAAAAGCTTATACTTTTATTATTTTTACTTTTAAAATAACTTTTATTATTAATTCCTTTAGTAATTTTATTTTATTCTTTAGTTATTCTTATATTATTATTACTTTAGAATTCTCTCCTTAATATTATATTTCTTCCTAGGAAGTGCCTTATCCTTTATTAGTTATAGATCTATATAAAAATTTATTAATTATTATACCCCTTATATTGCTTACTCTCCTTATATAATATGCTATTACTAGAGGGGGTAATTAATAATAAGAAATCCGATTCTATGCTTCCTTTTCGTTTTAGGCGTAATGCCGTGTTGTATCCGTGGTGTTAAGCTCTTTTTTCCTTCT
>AFQZ01001289.1:0-13435 GCA_000222935.2 Aciculosporium take MAFF-241224
CCATCCCATCCCATCCCATCCCATCCCATCCCATCCCATCCCATCCCATCCCATCCCATCCCATCCCATCCCATCCTATCCCATCCCATCCTTTAGCATCCTCCGATTAAATGCCAGGCGCACCGCCGAAATCCTACATCCCCCCCCCCCCCTGGCCCCCGCCGCGCGCGCATCGCGACCCCAACAGACAGCCTCCCCCCGTGCACCGCCGAAATCCCACCCATGCGCGCTCAACGGAGCTGCCCCGCGCGGCGTCCATCTGTGCCCGACCGGTCAACGCGAGTCTGCAGCTCAGCTGAGCTTTTCGTTCCGACCTGGCCTGACCTGACCTGACCTGGCCTGACCTGGCCTGACCTGGCCTGATCATCACAGCCGCCCGCCCTCCTCAACACGACACAACACAATACACGCAGACGGGACGTGAGAGAAAATAAAAAGAGAACAATTCGCCCGTCAACCTGGCTCCTGCCGGCCGGCGCTCCCGGTTTAGCCCCCGACGGCACAGCAACTTCATCTTGCCATGTTTAGTACCAACATCGTATACCAAGTACATACAGTATCGTACTTGGAGTTTCGCTTATACATGGGCCCCGTCGCTTTCCCGCTCTTTCCCAAAGAAACAATAATCTCCGTCGGCCTCGATCGGCAAGGATGGGCCCAATCCCCCGCCTGCATGCCTGCCTGTCCACCTCTCTACTTGGACCACTCGCCCGCCATAAATCTGTTCAAAAGATCGAGCGAGCCCTCGCCCTCATACTCGGGCACCGTGTGGCCTGCACCGTAAAACTGCATAAAGGAAAGGCCCTCTGCGGTACGCACATTGCCGTACCTCCTGCCAGAGTGCACATTGAGCGCCTGGACCTTGGCCGAATGAAAGGCCGCCTTGCCCGGCCAGTTGAGCGCGTCGACCCAGGCCAAGTTGCCGAGCCAGTTGCAAATGTAGTCAATGTCGCCGGCGTAGATGCCGACGGGTATCTGGGCAAGAATCTCGGGGATGACGAGATGCTGAGGCCTCATCCAGTCGCCGGTCCCGGCAAACTGGTCCCACACGGCATCTGTGCATGACTCCCAATCCCTGTCCACCTCGACGCCCAAGACCTTCTTGGTATGCTCCTGGTTCAGGAAGACGTCTGCATGGTTTTGTTTCCCCGTTCCGTTGGGGTGCACAATGTCGTACGCGTTTCCCTGGTACACGTCAAGTATGTACCTGTTGCAGTAGTCGAGGGCCCCCTTGCAGGTATTGTCATCGCCAGTGTCGTAGCATTGCTTGATCTGCTTCCTGCACTCGGGCTCGGCATCCTCCATCTTCTTGCAGTCACTCTCCGGCAAGACAGCCTTCTGGCCTCCCTTGCCGCAGGCCATGGGGCGGTAGTACGCATACTGAGTGTACGGGTCGGTGAGACCGTTGCCGATGAGCAGGCCCTTGAGGTTGATGTTGCGATGCTTGTGGGAGAGGATCTGGTGGCCCATGGCCGGAATATAGTGGCCAGCGTACGACTCGCCCGCGATGAAAAAGTCCTGCTTGGCGTACTGGGGGAACGCGTGGAAGAAGAGCGTCAGCAGCGCGTAGATGTCGTCGGCGGCCGCCAAGGTAGAATTGACGCCGGCGCCGTACGAGAAGCCGCTGTTGATGGGCTGGTCGATGAAGATGAGGTTTGCCTTGGTGTTCCACGAAAAGGGGTTGCTGATGGGCTTGAGGTCCATGTTGGGCATGGTGGCCGGACCAAGCTCGCCAAAGAGGCCGATCGAGGACGAGCACCCGGGGCCGCCATTGAGCCAGAGGACGACGGGGTCCTTGAATGAGTTGTTCCTCGACTCGAAGAACCCTTTTTTGGCGAACGAAAAAAAAAAAAAAAAAAAAAAAAAAAAACCTTTAAAGCACCCATCATTTGTCATTTGTCTCCTTCTTTCTTTCTTTCCTTCTTTGTTCTGAGCATCTCCTTTCTGGCTCCGCGGCAAAACTCACAGTAAAACAGATGCTTGTCCGTAGCCATGTCGTCCAGATAACCACTCAGCTGCTTCACCTTGTCGATGCCCAGACTGGACGGGTCATGATGGCGCACCCGCAATTGGTAGTTGGCCAGCTGGCCCTCGACTCTCTTGTGGGCACCAGGCTCGTGACTGTCGGCTTGGACCTGATCACCCGCGACGATGCGGTCCCAGAAACTGTCTGGTTGGCGATGGATCTTGAACTTGGCTTTGTCAGAAGAGGCCGCAACGCTCGTGGCGGCGGCCAAGAAGAGGGCCGTGAGAAAGAGGCGCATGCTGATCGGATTTCCTTTGCCGTTGGCCTTTCGGGAGCTCAGATCAGATAGACAGACCGACAGGCAAGGCCGGAGTCGTTTATTCGTTCTTCTTGTTCTCTGTGGCGGTGGTACTTATATTCCTTGCAATCAAAGTCTTGGGAGACCCTGCATGCCATGGACATTCTTTGCTAACTTGATTTAGACGTCCCTGGCGGGAAGCTCCCCGGCCCCCTCCTCTCTCCCCCCTGCGCGGTAGTTCTCACGAGTCACCATCCCGTAGCCATCAACCCACCTCGACGCCACGGTAGGAAGACTGAAAGACGCCGTGTTGGCAGATACGAGCCAGCGACAGGCCCACGGGGGTTTTCAAGGCCATGGCGCATTGGCTGGATGTGCGTCGGAAGGAGCCGTGAATGAAGAAATTCTCGTCGGGCGTGGTGGAATTGGTGAGAGGTCCGGGCACTTTTTAGGAACGACCCCAGCATGACAAAAATTCCCGGCCAGGAACCCAGGTCCAGGTGCGCAAGTGCAATTGCTGCACCGAGCATAGTCGAACATGTGCCGTCTGGCCCTGGTGGTCGTTTTGGGTTTTCCGTCAAAGCACCTTGCAGGTGTGGACGAGGACAGAATAGCGACCGAGGGCGAGATAAAAAAGGCCATGATGATGTCGTGGCAGACTGGCACGGACGGCGGCAGCGTCGACGACGTCAACGTCACGTTACGTTGGGCAAATTAGTCCCAAGTGATGCAGGTACCCAGAACGGCTCAGGGACGGGGACCGGGTTCCACTGCTGTGTCGTTCCAAAGCTCTGTCCTTTTGTGGCCTTTTTTTTTTTTTTTTTTTTTTTCCCTTCCCTTTTTTCCTTTTTCCTTTTTCCTTTTTCCTTTTTCTTCTTTCTTCTTTCTTCTTTTCTTTTTTTTTCTTTTTTTTTCTTTTTCTTTTCTTCTTTTCTTCTTTTCTTCTTTTCTTCTTTTCTTCTTTTCTTCTTTTCTTCTTTTCTTCTTCTTTCTTCTTCTTCTTCTTCTTCTTCTCCCCCTCTCTTCTTGTTTTCATTTCCGGCTGTATGCACGTGTCCGCAAAGGTCCCCTCCAGCTGCCTCGTTGAAAAGTACATCGTCGGCCAGCCCAAGAGTGGCAGCCACGCGCATTGATACAACCCCGACGGCATGCGGTATTTGGTGTATGCATGTACGTGTTTCATGTTTACAGGGCCAAGCCCGCGTCGCCATGGACGCGCCACTTCTCTCCACGCATGTGTGCCTACCTAGGTATGTATGTGCCTTTGATGTTTTGTCGAGCTTCTTCTTCCTATGAACACGTCGTGAGAAGTGGGGAACCGCCTCCTTTCCTGCAGGAGCTACCCAGTCGTAGCCACCCAAGTACCCAAGGGACCTACCTACCTTGGGTACGTACCGAGCTGCAGGCAGGACGATGCAGGAAGAGGCAGGAAGAGGCAGGACGAGGCAGGACGATGCAGGCAGATGCAGGCAGATTAGATGGAGATGGCCCGGTGGAGATGCACGGAAACGAACCGAGTCATGGCAAAAAAGGGGTGCACTGTTCGATATCTGGTGCCGTTTATACGCCAGGCGCGCTACCGTTTCATCCGAATTGCAATCTCACCGTGGTTTTTGCCTGATCTGCGGTACCCCGAATTATCATGTGGCAAGACGATAAAACAGACATTCGCGGGACGTGTTGAGTGGAGAAATGGGTCAACCAACCAATTGACCTATATTGAACCTCAACTACTGAGTCCTATTTCAGACGTTCCAATCTCCGGCGCAGTGAGATAGATTACAGTACGGCACAGTACTTGTTTTGTGGGAAGATGGGTTTCAGCCTCGAGGCTTGCCGTGGTGCCAAACCGTGGTGCCAAACCCGAGACCTTTTACGCGCTGACCCAGAGCAACCAACATGCACCTTCCCCGTCCATTTGAACGTGCCAAGCCGTCCGAACCTTCCCTTCTCAGCACTTCTGTCGCCTGTTGGAAGGGGCGGGGCATTTCGAAAGCCTGCTCTACCAGGTATGTACCTGATCTAGATTCTACTGTACTTCCTAGGTA
The DNA here is from genome assembly GCA_000222935.2 of Aciculosporium take MAFF-241224. Classification (NCBI taxonomy): domain Eukaryota; kingdom Fungi; phylum Ascomycota; class Sordariomycetes; order Hypocreales; family Clavicipitaceae; genus Aciculosporium; species Aciculosporium take. Next base: position 4,313 of record AFQZ01001289.1, read on the forward strand.
CTTGGGTACAGTTCATAAAGACAACAGCAGCCTTGGGTACCTACCTACTTCTTCTCAAGGTACCCGAATACGTGCCGGCCGAGCGGCTCACGGTTAGGTACCCAAGGTAAAGTACCTAGCAGCACAAACCTGACATCTCGGCCGATACCGGATACCTTGCCCGACAGAAAAACCGCAAACCCGAAAACGAGCCCTCTCTGTTTCGTTCCCATGCCTGCCCTGCCCACACACAGCAACAGAGGCACCATCTCCTCTCACTCTCACACACTCTCACGCAGCCCTTGCGCCGAAACGCGGCCGCCGATGCTTGTTGAAAAACTCGACCACCTTCCTCGACACATCCAGCGGCAGCGACTCAGGCTTGGGCCACGAGGACCCCCCCATGCCGTCGACCTTGATGTGCTCCACGGCGTCGACAACGCCCCGGCACGTAAACCGGTGCTCCTGAACCCCGTGGCCCGGATCCCTGGACACGGGCGCATCGCAGTCGTTCCGCGCCGTCCACGCGTCCACCCAGTCCGTGATGGAAGGAAGAGATCCAGGCCCCTCGGACCCGGTGCCCACATACGGACTCTGCTTGTCGGCGCCGCCGTGGATCTCGAGCATGGGCAGCGGCGTCCTGACCATCTCGCAGTCGTGCTGCATCACCGAGTCCTGGTAGAAGGCGCCCGAGACGGGCGCAAAGGCGGCGAACTGCTCGGCCACGGGTGAGCACGCGAGCACGTCGGTGAAGCCGGCGCCGGCCGAGTGTCCCGTGGCGTACACGCGGGACTCGTCGATGCAGTAGTGCTCCTTGACGCGGGCGACGAGATCAGCGGTGAAGAGCACGTCGTCGGCGTCGGGCTTGGAGTGGAGTGCTCCTTGCCAGGAGTTCTGTAGCAAAAGTTGGTACCTGGCTTTTCATGTTTTTTTTTTTTTCAAAAGAAAAGGAAAAGGAAAAAGAAAGCAAGGGAGAAGAACAAAGGAAGATGAACAAGAGAGAAGAAGAAGAAGAAGAAGAAGAAGAAGAAGAAGAAGAAGAAGAGAAGAAGAAGAAGAAGACGACGATTCAGGTCAAGTCAACAACAGGTTGACGAGAAGAGAAAAAAAGCGGCCAAGAGTACGCACATTGAGACCAGCGGGATAAACCACAATCATGTCCGGATTCACATGCTTGTCCGAAAAGTGCGTCTCCTTCTCAAACGCCCTGGGCTTGCCGCCGCTGCCATGGAAGGCAACAAGAAGCGGCGACGCCCTCTTGCTGGTGTAGCTCTCCGGCAGATGCACCCTGTACTTGCGGTACACGCCGTTGCTCCTGATGTCGTTGTCCCACCCGGTCCCCGCGTGGATGAAGTGAGCTCTGTCGCACCCGAGGGTTTTGCGTGGTGGCCCTTTGAAGATGGACTTGGGCAGGAAGGCGGCGGCGGCCTGCATGCCGGAGAGGACGGCCAGCGACGCCACGAGGGAGGACAGCAGCGTCATGGTGCGTTTTCTTTCTCGTTTCTTGCTCTGTCGTGTCGTGCTGGGCTGGTTTGGATGTCGTGAGAGACGAAAAAGGAACAAGAAACAAGAAACGATGGAAAGCCCGGGTGGTGCAGATGGATGGATTGCGGAACAAAACTATGGCCTGGGAGAAGAAGAAGAGGAGAAGAGAAGAAGAAGAAGAAGAAGAGAAGAAAAAGAAGAAGAAGAGAAGAAGAAGAAGAAGAAGAAGAAGAGAAGATGAGAAGATGAGAAGAAGAAGAGAAGAGAAGAAGAAGAAGAAGAGAAGATGAGAAGAAGAAGAAGATGAGAAGATGAGAAGATGAGAAGACAAGAAGAAGAGAGGGAGAAAAAAAAAATTGTCCAGAGCGTTAAGAGCGCCCATCTCGACCAACATATCTGGTCTAAATCCGCGCGTGTCCATACGGGCCTGACTCCACGGCATTACGAAGCGACCGCCTTTGCATCCCATCCGTGGTGGGGAAAAAGCCTGGTGCCAAAGCTGGTGGCGTCGTGGCCCCGAGGAGGTACCCGTCAGGGAAAGTCTGCAGAAGAGACACGAGACACGAGACACAGGCCGTCCCGGGGCCGGCCCTGACGTGACCGGAAGCCCGCAAGCGCCACGGCGGGCACTACCCGCCCTGCTTTCTGCCTCTGCGCGTGTTCCATCCCGCCGCCCCTGCGTGCTATGTGTCGTCGGGCCGCTGCCGAGCTCCTCTTGACGTGCCGCCCAGGAAATAAAGAAAGCACAAGATGTTGACGTGCCGCCCAGAAAATAAAGAAAGCACAAGATGTTGACGTGCCGCCCAGGAAATAAAGAAAGCACAAGATGTTGACGTGCCGCCCAGGAAATAAAGAAAGCACAAGATGTTGACGTGCCCCGAACAAACAAACAAGCAAAGCACAACATCTCTACATCCCCCCAACAAACAAACAAGCAAAGCACAACATCTTAACATCCCCCCAGCAAATAAATAAAGCACAACATCTCTACATCCCCCCAACAAACAAAAGCACGAGAACAAGCCCAGCAGTCCGCCTGCCCTGCCCGCCCTGCGCAAGCACACGGTCCGTCCCCGCCCCCATCAGCCGCCTCCCGAGCCGCCCCCACGACGAGCGACCAAACAAGGCAAGGCAACACGACGACAGACGGACCGAAGCTCAGCCACGCACCACGCGCTCGTCCACCCACCCCTCCCCCGCACGAATGAATGAATGAATGAATGCCCACACACGCGGCCCGACCCGACCCGACCCGCCGGTCGTGCTGTGCTGTCCACTCTCCGGCCCTAAGCACACGTCTGCAAAACCCGACACGACACGACACGACATAATATACTATACTATAACATACTATGACATGACATACTATGACATAATATAACATGATATAATATAACATGACATAATATAACATGACATGACATGACATGACATGACATGACATGACATAACATAATATAACATAATATCACATGACATGACATGACATGACACGACACGACATGACACGACATGACATGACATGACATGACACGACACGACACGACACGACACGACACAACACATTTATCCAGACGCCGGGGAGGGAAAAAAAAAAAAAAAAAAGAGCCCCCAGCACAACACCAGCACAACACCAGCACAACACCAGCACAGCCACCACCACCCAAGCCCAGAACACCAAGTAGCCTCCAACCTCACCCGCAAACCCGACCGGCCCCCCTCTCGAACCAACCATCCACACCCACACCGTCACCCATGTGGGGCTGTACAAAGGTGTGAATAACAAAGGTGTGAATAACAAAGGTGTGAATAATAAAGGTGTGAATAACAAAGGTGTGAATAACAAAGGTGTGAATAACAAAGGTGTATTCGATTCTTCGAGCCACGGTGGCCGCCCAGCGGGTCTCCAGCTTCCATGTTGATGCCCCCCCCCCCCCCCACCCCCACCCGGGTCACCTGACACGCCCCACACCCGGCATCCCTGCGCCGCCCCCCCCCCTCCGCACAAGACGTGCAACACCCCCCCCGACGCAGAAAGAACCTATACCCAGCCCAGCCAATCATGTTGGCGGAGCCGAGCCAATCCTCAGTCTGTCGGACAGTCCACGCAAACCAAACCATCCACATCCATCTAGTTTCACCCCTTCAGCCGTCCGGGCATCCACTTGCCTGCCGTCCACTAATCGCTTCAACGTGGGCGAACAAAATAAACATGGGTGCTGTTGATGAACTAGTCACGCGCATATACACACACGCACACACGCGCACACACACGCACACACGCGCACACACGCGCACACACGCGCACACACGCGCACACACGCGCACACACGCGCACACACGCGCACACACACTACACACACACCACACACACACCACACACACGCACACACACACACACCTGGGTCGGACAAAGGGAACCAACCACCCAAGGTAGGTAGCCAACCCAACCTCAGCTTGACCACGTCCGGCCAAGCTATAAGCAGACATGTACACGTCATTATAAAGAAGCGGGTGACAAGAACATTCCACTTCATCTCTATTCTACCCTCACCAACGACATCCCAAGACAAATACCTGCTTAAACCACGCAAAAAGTCGGTGCCTGCCCGCCTGACGGACGAGTCACAAAGTGCGGATCCTGCCCTCGTCTCATGCAATCCCATCGGATCCGAGACGCACATTTTTTCCGCTTCCTCCAAATGCCATCATCGTGAACCCGCAAAGTGGAGACAAACAAAACCCATCACCCGCTTTCCCGTCTAAACCAAAAACCTTTCTTCTAAACCACCCCCCCTCACCCCCCCCAAAAAAAAAAGAAAAGGGAAAGGAAAGAAAAAGGGAAGAGAAGAGAAGAGAAAAAAACTTACCAAACGACAAGACACATGCCCACACTCCCCGTCTAATGCCTGGATATAAACTCAAACAATGGATAGAGAGACTCATGTCCCACATGCTTCAGAAATAATGGTTCGTCGTCCGACATGGCCACCTTGATAATCTTTTGCACCAAAAAACTCATTTCCGGACTGTGGCCCGCCATGCCCGCACTCTGGAAAGCCTTGGCATCGAGCTTGCTCGCCACGGCATTCCAGAGGGTATGCCATCGCTCCAGGGCGCGGAGCAGCATCGGCCCCGACGCCTTGGCTGTGCCGCTTAGATGGTTCGACATGCTTACGGAGCTGATGACTGGGGCATGAACCATTAGCTGTGGATCAAGGAGAAAGGCAAGCCGAACGAGAAAAAGAGGAAAGAGGAAAAAAAAAAAAACCATACTGGATAGAGCGGCTGATAGATCGAGCAGGGTGAGACTCTTTGTTGGAATACGCTGCCCCTCGTCGAGCTCATCCTTGGTTAATAAAACATAGAAATTCCACATGGACGAAAAGTTCGGCGGTCTTGTCATGTAGCCGGATGCTTTTAACTTGGCGTCAAACCCCCGGGCGTCGATGGCGTCCCAAACCTCCAGCGGACATGGCATATTGCCCATCATTTCCTTGATAGTCACCTGCGGCTGTACGTGAAACATGCCGCATTGGTGCCAGTCTGCTAGCGCGGTCCAATGAGCAACCCTGCTTTCCCCGTCAATGACTGTACAATTTTTATTTTTTATTTTTCTCGGCAATCTGAAACACGGCAACATTTATGCCCTTGTCCCCGTAAGAGCCCCCCCCCGGTTCCGAAACTTGACTCACCGTATACAAAGTTCTTCATATATAAAGTCGTCCCAGACAATGGAACCAGAGTGTCGGTAGCTGTTAAGCTTCAGCTGCCGCACGGCCGCCACCAGTGTTGGAAGCCGTCTATGCCGCGCTCTTTGCCGCGACTGCGCGTCGTTTCGCAAATATTGCGTGTTGAGGATGATGATGGCCGCCTGTAAAGCGTACAAAAGCTTCTTGCTGGGCTTCGCCTTGGTCTCGCTCGCAAACACAATCTGCAAGTGCCGAAAGATGTACTCATCCGCAACCGTGCAGAAGCGCCGGGTCGAGACGGCATCGTCTCTGGGGGGCGAGCGCAGTGCTCCCACGAGGGCAACTGCCAAGACAAGGACTGGCGGGGTATCTTCGAGCCCAAACGTCGGAATGTGAACCAGCGGGAGATGGATGTGGCCCAATCGGAAGAAGATGGATATGAAACGTGTAAGGCTGTCGGCGGAGAATACGGTCTGCGCCAGATCCTGGTCAAAGGCTTCCACGTAGGACGGATCATTCGAGTCAAGAAACAAGTGGGTCTTGCTGAGGGCTGCCAAGATTTCGTCCGAGATGTATTCCAGACGTCGAAAGCCTTCGTCTGTAAAGACGGGCACCCAAGTCTTGAGCTCGGCAAAGGTTGCTGAGAAGTCTTCTGGAGAAGCGGCACTGGTGGTCGGATCGTCGAGGAAGGACGCAAAATCCCAGGGCGACATGTCAATCTCTTCGAGATTGATCATGGACAGCGACATGCCCGAGAATTTGGAGTCAACGTCGAGGTCTGGCACGTCTTCGTTGACGGCCGTGTCCTGGAACAGCTCCATCATGGTTTCGGTTGCGGGATTGGTCAAGCCTCGCAAGTATCTCGAGCCAGCCGTCGACGGGGTATCGGAACTGGGGGTGCTCGCCGCCGTGCTGAAGCAGACCGAGTCTCCGTCGGCCACCACGTCACGATAGTGGCATGCCAGATGGCGGGAGGCACAGCTCGCGCAGGGCATTCCCGTGTCGCATTCGGTTTTGCTTTGATGGCATGCTTCGCAGGCCTCGGGTCGCTGGCCAGGCCCAGGTTTGGCTTGGCCTCGACGGCCATCTTTTTTTGAGCAGCTCAGCATGTGTTTTCGACATACGTCACTTTTTTTTTGGGGGGGTTTTTTTTTGTTTTTTTTTTTTGTTTTTGTCGCCGTCAGTACCACGATAGTTATCATGACATTTCATCAAAGGACGACAGGAAAAACCCCGTCTGCGCCCCAATAAACATACCTTCTCGCGAATGTCTTGCCACACTCCTGGCAGCTGAACCGCGCCGTATTGACATCTGTGCAAATGACTCAGCCGAAGGTTGTCATGCAAAAGACATGTTGTTGCAATGAAAGTGCTCGTCAAGGCGAGAGACGAGAGCTGGGGAAGGAAAGAAAGGCGCATCGAGTACTCGGGCCACAGGCACTGGAATTCTTTTTCTTGAAAAGCATGAGATGGATCAAGGCGGAACGGAAGAAGAAAGGAAATTTTTTTTTTAAAAAAAAAAAAGGAACAAAGGAGAAAAAAGGACAAAGAAAAAAAAAAGAAAAAGAAAAAGAAAAAGAAAGAAAAAGCTGCGACAAGACACGGTACAGGCGTCATGAGACTCACGTGTTGCCTCATGGCGGCGAAGGTGGGTGCTTCGTTGGTAGCTTTTGCCGCATATCGCACACACAAAGGCCTTTCCCGCTGTTGCTGCTGCTGTCCCTGCCGGGGCACTGGTCGAGGCCGAGTCGAATGGCAGCATTGCGGGTGGCGGCTTCGCGAAGTTGGGAGACTGGCGTGCGAGCATGCAGAGATGCAAGCCCAAGTCAATCCAAGCAAGAGTCAAGACCCAGGAGAAGACCCAGGAGAAGACCCAGGAAAAGACCCAGGAGAAGACCTAGGAGAAGACCCAGGAGAAGACCCAGGAAAAGACCCAGGAGAAGACCTAGGAGAAGACCCAAGAGAAGATTAAAGATTCTGCGCCTCGGCCATCAAAGTTGCAGCTGTTGTTTTGCTACAAGCTGACAGACAGACTCGTCCAGGGTCCCAGAGCATGGAGGGCGGCTTCCGCGAAAAACATTCGACCAGCGCGCTAGGCCCGAAATAGGGAGCCAATGAGAGACGCCCAAGGCTGGCCTTTCAGCTCGGATATTTCCAGATATCTATCTATCTGCACCTGCACCAGCTGCAGAGGTTGCGCCGTCTCCGGTCCAGACCCGTTCCTGCCTCAGCTGCCTGCCCCTCTTTCCCTCCGTGGACCATATTCAACCAAGTAATTAGCAACACGTACCTCTGGGCCCAGCCAGTCTCCTCCTCCAGTCTCCTCCCGTCTCCTCCCGTCTCCTCCAGCTTACTTCCTTCCCAGGCAGACTCCAGGCTTGGCTCTTGACCCAGACTCCAGCGCTCTTTCCTCCCCGTAGTAGATCCGATCGATGACTTTTCTCCCCGCCAGCTCTGGTGGCAGGCGGCACCCAGATTGATTCAGTCAGCACGGCCCACCCGACCCGTCCTTCACTCGTCAATCATCCCGCCTCGACTCGACATCGCATCCATCACCATCCGTCGCATCCATCACCATCCGTCGCATCCATCACCAGCCAGCACCAGCCATTACCAGCCAGCACCAGCCAGCACCATCCATCACCATCCAACACCATCCATTGTCTACTCTCGCAAGCGCCCACACATTCCCTGACATGCTGCACGCGCCGCCCTCCCTCCTACCGACCGTGGCAGACGCACCGCTCCTCATGGCGCAAAACAGCCATGTCGTGGCTCCAGCCGCAACCTCGGCAGTCGTCGCCCGCCCTCTTCCCGACATTTGCTTCACGCTGCGTCGCAAAGTCATGGCCTTTCTCGACCAGCAGTCCTTGGCCGACGATGATGGCCTGCGGAGCGCACAAACGCACACGCGCGCATCAATCGAAATTGTCGAGGAGGCCTTGCGCCGGCATGGGTAGGTGCTGGGCAAACGCGCTCATTTTAGCTTCAACCCATCACATGGCTGTCTTGTCCAAAAAAAAAAAAGTTGCCTCGGCCCTCCCAGCGCCGGCACTGACCACGTTCTAGGCCTGCAGAGCTGTCATTGTCCTACAACGGCGGCAAAGACTGCCTCGTCCTGCTCGTCCTCATTCTCGCCACTCTACCCGCCGTCTACGACCCCTCATCCGCCGCCGCCGCCGCCGCCGCCGCCGCCATGGCCACGACCAATGGCGCCGATGCCTGCTTGCTCAAGAATACGTCGCCGACCCTTCAAGCCATCTACATCGCACCGCCTGACCCCTTTCCCGAAGTCGAGGATTTCGTCACGTCGACAACAAAGGAGTACCACCTAGACTTGGCGCGCTATGCGCTGCCCATGCGACAAGCTCTCGAGGCCTATCAAGCCGACAAGCCGGCCGTCAAGGCCATCTTCATGGGCACGCGGCGAACCGATCCCTACTGCGAGTTCCTCACAGCATTCGCCCCGACAGACAAAGGCTGGCCGCAATTCATGCGCGTGAATCCCATACTCGACTGGCATTACGCCGACATCTGGACGGTAAGAAAGTTTGACCTTTTGACCTTTGACCCCTTTCCCCTTTTTGCGCCACAAAACACCGCGCGGCACGGGGCGACGAACGCAAAACTAATGACCCGTCCTTTTTTTTTTTTTTTTTTTTTTTCATGTTTCATTTTTAAAGTTCATCCGACGCCTCAACATTCCATACTGCATCCTCTACCAACAGGGTTATTCATCCCTCGGTGGGGTGACCAACACGCGGCCCAACCCAGCATTGGCGCTCGATGCCCTTGGCACCGCCTTCCGACCCGCATACGAACTTGTACGAGATGATGAGGAACGACTCGGCCGCAACAAGTGACCAAGTGACGCGCTTGATTGCCATGGCGAGACTGTACACGATGTGTGTCTCTTTTGACTTTTTTCTTTTCTCTTTTCTCTTTTTCTCTTTTTCTCTTTTTCTCT